>PVJA010001616.1:0-122489 GCA_004027025.1 Myocastor coypus | reverse complement strand
AAAAAAAAAAAAAAAAAAAAAAAAAAAAAAAAAAAAAAAAAAAAAAAAAAAAAAAAAAAAAAAAAAAAAAAAAAAAAAAAAAAAAAAAAAAAAAAAAAAAAAAAAAAAAAAAAAAAAAAAAAAAAAAAAAAAAAAAAAAAAAGGCAATTACCATGCAAGAAATCTGGTTAATTTCCCCACCATCTTCCCAAATACATAAATAATATTCATTTTTTAAGTTAAAAATTCCTCAATTTCTTTTATGCCTGGGTCCATGACCGCCATTATCAGGGCAATGTACCTGCTATAATGAAACTAATGAAAAGCAAAACTACGACTGAGAAAAGCCCTCGGGAATGGACATCTAATTGACACTACATCATACTAATCCATAGTTGCTCTTTTTGCCAACTGTTATTATGGCAGTCATGAACCAAAAGTGCTTCCTGCTTAAGCTGCACTAACTTTTCTGACTATGGATCATCTTTGGTTCTGTGGCAGATTTTTATAGTTTCTAGAATGCATTTGTGATGACTGTCTCCAAGTAGCCCGCAATTCTCAAATAACTATATGACATTCTTGTGAGATGAACAGATTTGTGCCTCATCTACTAGTCAAAACGTACTGATGATCTGCTATATGTAAGTGTTAGGTATTGTTAGGTAGAACTTGCTCCCTCACCTACATTCTCACCTCGGTAAGTCGGCACAATTCCATAGTGTGAGGCCATCCCTCTTCTTCACATCCTAACTCTTCTTGGGCATAATCATCTTTCTAAAGATTATGAGCATAGACCATAACATTATTGGAAATTTAAGTTAACTTTTTAAAGTATTCTGAGGATCAACATTGTAAAATATATTTATTAGGATTCTCCAGTCTATAATAGGGAGGGTACAGGCATTTACTTTTGAAACTATTGTGGACAGGAAAAAAAAAAAAAAACGCTTCTGCTCTTGCCCCACGTTCCTGGTTTCCACTGTCTGTATTAGAGAAGAAATTTTTTCTAAGCCTTTAAGTTTCCCATATGTCTGTGAAATCTCATCAAGCTTTGTTTCTTTGGCCCTTGTAGCTGATGTATATATGTTTGTAAATGTGGATATTGCTAGTGCTAAAAGAGTAGAATTGACCCGAGGATAAAGCCAAAGAATTCCATAACACATCTGATAAGAGAATGAATGGGTGTGTACTATAGCATGTTCATAGTAATACAATTTATAATAGCTAAATCTTGGAAGTAGCCTACATGTTGTTCAAAGAATGGATAAAGAAAATGCTGTATTTAACATAATGAATTTTTACTCTGCCAGAAAGAGGGATAACCTTGAATCATTTGTAGGAGAATGTTTACATCTGGACATCACAATGTTAAGGGAAAGAAATCAGAAGCCCAAGCTTAAATACTACATGAGAAATACAATTTATAAATAGAGAACAAAATAAAGGATAAGTAGCAGGAAATCTCTATCATGCATAGGTCAAGTAATACACAGGAAATTTAGAAATCAGAGGTTCTACCTACCAAGTTTTTAGTTTTTGCTATTGTAATGAAATTCAGCCTTCTTTCATATATTTCTGTGGTAACTGGATAAATGATATGAGTTACTTAAGCCTTTTCTGTTATAGCTACTACACCTGTTATGATTTTTAATACCTTACACCAATATTGTTAGTTTTGTTCCAGAACCACAAAGAGGGCAGAGTACCTCGTGTTCTTGACGGAGCTGAGTGCTGATGCCTCTCCAGTTCTGCTCTTTGCTGATGGATCTGCAGGCTCTACAAGAGCAGAACTGCCTCAGCAAAGTCCACAGTCATTTAGTCCTTGGGACAGGAGAGGTGTGACATTCCTTTGTTCCCCTCTCTACAGTCTGAATTAGCATTACCATTTGGGTAATAGGTTTGCTAATTAGTCCTTAATATAAAATTCTATTAGCATAAAGCATGTCTCCCACTGCTCCACAGGAAGGAAACATAGACCAGTGCTGTTCTTTATTCTATGTCTAATGCATTGGTACTTTTTACGCTCTGAGAAGACTTGAAGGGAAGCATTGAAATTCCACAGCTTGGAACAAAAAAAAAGCTCAAAAATCAAACCAGGAAAGCCCTAGATACTCATTGGATGTATGCTCTATGCAACATATCTGCTCTGAAAAGAAAGGGAAAACTTGATATAAACGGGGGATTATCGAAGAGTCATTCTCTATAGTAAAGCCAGCACTAGCAGCTGCTGCATGTTTTCTGAAGAAAATGATATAAAACAATGAGACCGAAGACATGGCAGCGCTTGCCAGTGTGGTACTTGGGAGAATGCTAGTCTAGAATCAGTTTCAATTATTAGCTTTCCTGCAGGTTCAATGAGAACATATTTCAAAACAAAATAGAACCAAAAAATCAAATAGAAACAAAAGAATTCCTGGGGTTAGAAGAAATTAGTCTGTGACTGAAATCAAAATTACTACCAAAGGCAGAATACGGAAAGTCTACAGCGGGAATGTTTGCTACCTAGATAAGACACCTCATGCAGTGGGAGGTCAGCAATCAAAGCACTGCTCAGTTGTTCTAAGGAGTGAGTGGAAAGCAGAATGGATGAGATTAGGAGAACTGTATGGACCTGAGGCTTCTCCCTACCTACCGTAGGACAGTAGTCCTTCTGTAAGAGTATTCTGTTTACTGAAGTTATCACAGTGAAAACTCCTGAGATGTGTGTTAGAATTTTCCTTTTAGACTCACAAGTCCATCATGGCATGGAGTTTCATATGAAAATTGAGAGAAAGAGGCAGAAGTCCACCTTTGTTTGTTTGTTGCTAAACTTTCAACACTTGGTCATCTGGAAAGTCCCCTGGTCAAGTATCTCATTCTGGAGCACCTGGACTATGCAGCAGCATGAAGGACATGGTTATAATGAGGATTACACCTTCAATTTCCTTCTGCAGATGTTCACTACATGCAGAAAATAGTTTCTAGGCCAAAAGTGGAAATAGATTTCTCAAGAGAGCCAGGTTGTTCTAATTAAGGTAGAGACACTGTTGTGGTCAAACTAGAGAGGTTAGTACAAACTGAGCCAGGGTCTTTGTCCAATAGAGGGCTCACGAGGACATCTGGGTAAGGGAACTTTAGCACACTTTCCCCTGCTTTGGTTTATGTTTGACACATCAATTATCTGCAAAACTCTTATAATTTGGTATCCATAATACTTAATGCATTTATTGTTCTTATCAATTTCCACTGACTATTTTCAACATTTACTAGTAAAAATTTAAGAGAATAGTGTTCATTTTTGTGATAAAGTTAAGGGAAAAGTAGCATATTTTCCATTTCGGTGGAACTTTCCAACTTTATGGAAGAAAGTAGTTTTTGGTGAATGACGTTGTACATATGTACGAAGTTCCCATGATGAATGTAATCATTATTTACTGCAGACATGTACTGACACAGATGCTAATTTAGATTAAAATGTTCAGTGATAGACAATCGTGTTCTATAACTGACTCTTATCAGATGGTAGGAACTGTCTGTGTGTACCTCTCCCAGCTCTAGAAATTGACTTTGGTAGCTCGAGGTCAGCCAGACGCTCGGCAGTTGCCCCTTAGGGAATATAAATGTTATGATGGAGACTTTTCCAGTGATAACGTATGTTCTGTCACACAACTGATGACAGGTCATAGCAGTTAGGTAGAATGAGACACAGCAACCTAGAGTACAAATAAAATAACATATAGAAAGTCAACTCAGGGCAACAAGTAAGGTGAGAAATGTTGGGTATCTATTTTAGCTTTCTTAGAACACCAAAATGAAATAGATCAATTAATAATTAATAAAACACAGTTATATCTTTTGTGCTTTTTAACACTGTATATTGCACTCTGATAATATACTATATTTCTTAATATAGTACATCAAATATACTGCATCATTCTAAATACGCTATACCAAATGTTATATTACTTTCATTACAGAAATACAAACAAAATAATGCAGAACTGGGTCTTTACTTAGGTAATTACACAATTATAAGGAGGAAAATTATCCAGTGCTTTACATGGCCTTATAGATTCTTACATGTCAGATTTTTTAAAAATGCAGGCAAAAATATCAAGTTGCTACAAAGAAATACTGATATTCAGAGTTATTATATTTTGTAGGACAAACTGAGTTTTGCTGAGGTTATGTTTTCCATTGTCATATGGCTGGAATACGAAAAGAGTAGCATTTGTAAACTGTTATGTCTACACTTTGGTGCCGGAGAAAGAGCTGTGTGTTATGACTCCAATATATTCCTGCAAGGCAACTCTTACCGTTAAATGTCACTCTTTCTGCTCATTATATTTTTTTTCGGTAGGAGGTGGAGAAAAGCCACAGCCCCAATCTCGGTCCCCTCCTACTGCGCACGCTCAGCTTCATTGAGGTTCCGCACTGGTTGTCCACCAGATGTTCAATGCGATCTCCCTGAGAAGGTGGCGACAAAACCCCAGAGAATAAAACGATGCAATCTGTCAACCAGTCATCGTTATATTTTTTTTCATTTTCCATTATTTTCTACCTTATGTTACTGTTTTTGGTGTGGAAATTGCTCATTGTTTATTTTTGCTCATTACTTCCGTATTTCTATTTTTAAGGACAGTCAACTGCTGAGAATATTCTTTAGAACAAAACTACACTCTTTATTATTGAAGAGAAAGACAAGGGCATGTCCACCATTGTGAGAAATCTAGAGGTTCAAGGCGTCATGCTACCAGCAGCAAGAAGTGTGATGAATGCTCTGATTTACACTTTAGTCCTGCCAGATTTTTTCTGAAAACTATTACAGATGAATTATTTACCTATAAATACTCTCACAATTCAGTTGAATAAGGTTGAATTTGCGTCATCCTATGAATAACTGCAATTTTGCTCCAGTACTTATATGAGTAAAAGATTAACTGTGCACTGTGTATTTAGTACATGCTTCTTTTTGATCAAACAAAATAAATTTCAAATCTCCTCAACTAAGATTAAGTGGTTCATAACATAGTAAGTATAGGTTCAAGAAACATGACCATATCAAAGTAACTCTAAGTGAGGGCATAGCATATCCCAAAACATTATAAATCAACTCTTGGGGCTGCAGAGATAGCTCTGTGGCACAAGGGCCTGCCTGGCAAGTGCAAGGTCATGAGTTCAAACCCCGGTCCTACAAACAAACAAACAAACAAGCAAACAAACAAACAAATAAAAAAAATAAAATAAACTGTAATAAAATGTTATAACAGACATACTAGTGGTAGAAATAAAGTGACTATGCGATAAAAGAAAAGGGAGGAATTTATTTTAAGAATAGAAAATCTTAACAGCACTAGTGATATGATATATGGACACTGAATTATAAAACCAATGAGTTAAGATAATCCATGAATTAAGGAACATATGCCTAACAATCACAGAGAGAATGGATCTTGGTCTTATGAAGCAGTATGCAGAGGATTTGCTGATTGTGGAATATAAGGACGTAAATTTAGCAAAATATTCAAACTGTGGAATAAGTTTCCAGAAGTTTATCTAGTAATTACTGCAGCCACTATTGCAAGCTTTTCATTTTTCTCTTTGTTTATGTATGAGTCCTATGCAGGGCTGAAATTTAATCTCATTTATCTAGGATACTTTTCTTTCATTGCTGGCACAAAACATTTGACACCCAAAATTAAGGAAAGACAGAATTATCTAGCTCACAGTTTGTGAAGGTTTCAGTCCACATTTGGCTGGCTCCAAGGCAGAGTGGCACATGGTAGAGGGAAACAATGCATGGAAGTAGAAAATGGCAAAAAGAGCAAGAGCAAAATGGGAGGAGTGGCACCAGCTGCAGAGGCAGAGAGCAAGCCTTTCTTCCTACCTTATTCTTTGTAGACTACCCTCCCCAGGACAAGCGAAGAGGGCACTCACATCTATAACCCCAGCATTTAACCATGAATTAATCACAACCTTTGTCCACTCCATGACTGCCTGAGAAACTTGGGGGACAGCTAGATACAAATCATAACACTTTAATTTTAAAACTCTGAATATTGAATGATATAAAACATCGTTGGTTCAGTAACTGTTAAACAGAAACTTCAATTATAACACAAATACTATGTGATTCCTCCCATACCTCAGACTTTACTAGGTTATGTAACACCATTTGTAGTAAGATACAGTAACAAATTAGTGATGAAGAAAAATGATTATGGGATACCAAGAGGAAGTATGTAAGGAATATCAAGGAATAGGCAGATATGGCTTACGCTTGGACAGACAGGACAATTCTTCCCAGTAGTTGATTTTCTGTTAATATACTTGCTCTGCAAGGAGTTTCTGGAATAAATACTAAGAATTTAGGGAAAAGTTTGGAAGTTAAAGAAACATGATCTGTGCCTGCTTAAATATTTCCAATTGATATTTGTGTACCCAGACCCTATTGTTAAGTCATCAAGATTTTTCAGAATTCATTGTTCAGTACAAATAATCAATGTCATCTACAATATTTTGCCTGCAACTTGGAAAAAAAGATATTGTATTTATTAATAATTTAGCTGATACAATCTTATAACTTTGATCATCTCTTTTTCGTTTAATAAACATCCAGGATTTTCTATGATTGTGTAAATTAGCTTTTATTTTTCCACTGGCAATTGCTATATATAAATTTATTTTATTTTAAATTAATTTTTTATTATTATTTTTTTCTTGTTTCAGAACTTTTTTTTATTTATCTTTATGGCTGGCTCAGCCTGCCCTGAGGACAGGGCTGGCACATCATGTGGTGCCGGGGATCGAACTGCAGTCCCTGCAACTGCCTAAGCTTTCCTAAGCAAGTGCTTTAGACCACTGAGCCATCCTGCTGGGCCGTGCTATGTATAAATCTTAGCTCTAATTTTTTGGATCCATGACCAAGCCCTAAGAATTTTGTATTTATTTGTTTGGGTCTCTTTATTTTTATACAGTGTAGAGAGGCATCCAATGGAATGATAATCTTTGTGTTCGTATAAGCATTAATAATCAAATGATTATGAAGTGAAAACTACTAAGTTACCTCATCCCAAAATATAAAGATTGAAAGGTATTTAAATGACATAATATTGTCTGTTCAAGAAATGACAAATAATATTTTGAGCCTATCAAATATGTTCCACAAACCTGAGACCCTATTTTTCACTTGGGAACAAAACAGTGCTTGAAAAGATTATAGAACCTTTCCCCTGCTATAACTCCGAGCCTCATTAATTACTAAAAACAACCAAAGTATTTTTGAGAATTCAGTAAGAAATTCTGCAAAAAATAATATTTCTTCTAAGAGCAAATATATCACATTTTGCGTATAAACTAATTTATCTAAATTAAGAATTTCACTGGTCCATATAAGAAGACATGTATTCTTTGTAAGAATGAAAATCACATAGGAATTCAATAATTACTTTGGTTCTAGAGTAAGGAATTTCACATAAGTATCTTTTTTAAATAACAGAATTCTAATAATACACTATATATATGTATATATATTATATATATGTATATATTTAGAACATAAACAGATAGAATTTTAATGATAGCTATTGAAAATACTTCAAACTTCACAATTAAAGTTTGAGAATAGTTTAACATTCTAATATCAACAGACAATTTTTTAGTGTATCAGTGTTGGGCTTCTCATAGTGTATGCTTTAAAATTTTACTTAAGGTTGTTTTTTCTGTTTTGGTTTCTTAAATTTCTAGACACACAAGAGCAATTTTGCTGTGCTACTGAGGGTGGAAGCTGAACGTGGCATTTTGAATGTAGATGTAAATTGTCAAGGAAATCCTTCCGCTCACCCACTGCCTATGCAGATTTTCTCACGTGGGCACTGCGGTGTTAAGAATGGGAAGTGTAAATTTAACTTGCCCTATTATGATCTGAAATCATTAAAGTAAGAACGCTAGATATTCTTAAAGTCTAAGTAAAATGGCCACACTGGACCCATTATGTTAGCTCTTCTTTTGGCATGTTTTTGAACTTTCTATAATTTGCTTAACTATAATTACATACCATAATTATTATCTCAACCAGCAGCTGATCTCTTAAAAATGAAAAAGATAAATTATCAAAAGAAAAAGAAAAACTACATATGTAGATTTTTAATGGGAACCAAAATTCAATCTTTAATAGTCATTAAATGAGAACAGGAGCAGGAAGCAATGGGTTACAGTGCATGCGATGAAAACTTGACTGGCTAGTAGGTCTTCCGTGAAAGTTGCTTCTTTTTATCTCCAGAGATATCTTTAACCATGAAAATCAGGTTACGGTAATTCTATTTCATGATCAACCTCGCAAAGGACACAATGTGTTGTTCTCAGTGCTGGGCTCTTCACCTTCATTCGCATGCATTAACCTTCATGGTATTTGTTGAGTTATTTGACTCTTTGTATATCATGAATAATTTAATTAAACATTAAGAATTTACCCACACTGTATCTTTGTGTATTTTTAAATATTTACAATTTGTAATACTAAATAAATATGTAATAGGTGGATCAGAGTTTCTACGATTTAATATTGCTTAAACCTGTCATGTATTATAACTTTATGGGGCTTATATAATATTCAGCTCCTTAATTCAGCGTCAGACCTGTTATCATATGTTGATGAGAAAATAACAGCCATGTTGGGGCTCTCTAGTCACTAATAAGTCCTATTTTGATTTGATTAGCATATAAATGTTCCCACATTTAGGCAGTGTCAAGGGAAAACATATTAAAAATATTCCTCAGGGTTCTCTCTTTCTCTCATTTTAATCAGGCAAGAGAGAAAGAATCTTGTCATGCATGAAGTCTAACTTGCTTTTCTTCTAATCTTTGACTTCCTGAAGTATCCAGGAAAATAATCTGGCAGAAGACAACATGAAAAGGGACCTTATGTTATCGTTTATGAGCAAAGGGCCCAGGCCAAGTAAAGCTTTCTTTTAGTTTGCCTACATGGGACATCTGTAACATTGTGGAAAAGCAGATAAAAGTCTACACCAAGAGGTATCTCAGCCATCCTCTGACCATATCATGTAACAATGTCATAGATGTTGGAGAGTTTCTAAATGGTAACAGTCCAGCCAACCAAAACCATGATATATGTTTTTGCACATTGCTATTTCACCACCATCCTGAAAACCAAATGCTTCCATTTGCCCTTCAGTGCGATTAAGAATGCTTATGGGGATGGAAGTTGGTTATAAAGCAAAACCCTGTTTCAGCCACGCTGTCATAGCTCCTTAAAAAAGATCCCATGTATGTATGTTTTAAAAATCATCAGGATTCATTGTACTATTTTAAAAAAATGACATTTGAAAGAAAAAGGTAATGCTATACATGATCATTAAAGCTCTATAATACATTAAAATAATCAAGCAGAGGGAAGACACTCATTTTATAAGTTAGCATCATAGCACTCAACATTGATTTTGCCCAGAAAAGGAAGTTACACTACGCATTTGAATTGTGGTCATGTAAGCAAATATAAATTCATGTCTACCAAGGGATGAAATAAATAATCTTTTTTTTTTTTTTTTTCTTTTTGCAGTATTAAGGATTGAACTCAGGACTCTGCACTTGCTAGGCAAGTGCTTATTCTCATGAGACATCTCCCCAGTCCCCACAATCTCTTAATAAATGTACTGGGTCAAAAATAAAATTCTAATTTAGATGAAAAATGTCAATCAAAAACATTTAACCAAAAGAAAGATAAGTGAACAAAAGCAATGTAATTCGAACTTCTGCTTTTCTTTTTTCAACAAGGATGCTCTTATGCATCCTCATCCGTAATTTTATGTTCACATTCCTCTAAAATCTTACATTTGTATGTGTCTTTTTTAGCTTCCCAATTAGTTTCTGAATCATTACGTCCTGAACACATTTCTAAGATTAGGTTTTGAAAGTCCAGAAATTCACGTCTAAAATCTCACCTCATTTTTAAGTTTTTCTTTTGTGACACCTTTAAAACACATTTCATAAAACATTCAACAGATCTTAGCTACCTATCCTTTTATAAAATTACCTTGTTGGTTTTCTTCTTGGCATTTAAAGCACATATTCTTTTAAAAGTCTTTACTCATTTCACAAAAGGAATTCTTTGACTCATAAACAGCTGCTTCATTTTTCTTATCAATGTAGTTTATAAATAGAATGACTTTAAAATCTATTCATGAAAGTTTTGCTACTAGTCTTTTAAACTTTTTTCTTTCTTAAAGTAAAGATGCGAGAAAAATGTGTATTATTTATTGAGACCATTTGCAATTTTTCTTCATAAGATTATAGAAAATCTGTACTGCTCCCTTGTCTCTCAGGCTGCTGTCTAGAATATGTTATCATTTTTGTCCATGGTTTCTGTCAGTCACACATCTCCAAAGTATGTTTCCATATTTTGCCTAATTAGAGGATGCATCCTCGTGGTTTTGTTATCTTAAGCTACATTTAGGAAACCAATCTTATGCTCCACTAAGCAATTTTGAAAACAACATGCAAACACTTACCAGAAAAAATATAGATAAAAGGCCATTAAAATAGGATAAATAAAATTATCACTCAGACAAAAACCCAGCAGATGGTATTTGATTAAAGAGAAAAGTCTGTATGCTTGAAAAAAAAATTAATAGAGCAATAAAAATACATCCAAACATAGAAACAACACTATGAATTTTTCAGAACTATTGGTGGGAGATGTCATAAGTACAGGGGACTGTAGAGAGGAGAATGTCTGTTTTTATTGTGGTCATGCTGATCAAACTGAAAACAGAAAGAAAAGAAGCTTTAACAAAATTGCATGCATCCTAAAAGGGACTAGAGATGCAGCCATGGGACCACACTGCCTGAAAGACAGTGAGAAGCAGTTTTCTTAAGAGTGACAGTGGAGGCATCCATATAGAAACTGATTCAATCCCTCTCTAACATGCTACAACTCAGCTAACATCATTTTCTCTGTATATTTTGCTCCATGCCCAGGTAGGTTGGGTAGTGTACATTCTTCAGAGGTTCCTTAAGTGGACTTATGAGCTCATAAAGAAGAACCAAGATACCTACAGACTACTGATTCATTATAAAGAAGAGGAGTAAGGTAAAAATCTCATGCTCAAGGGATCAAAATGAATATTCATAAAAATGTAAAAGAAACAAATCATGAGAATTAGATACCGCAGATACAGAAAGTTATATGAAAGCAAAAGCATATAAATTAAAACAAACAAATATCCAGTTATTCCTTCTTAAACAAACATGCAGTTAGCCTTTTGTAATTTAAAAATAATACCAGTGACATTAAAAAAGCTCAATAGATGATCTGAAGAGCACAACAAAAATGTTCCAAAGGGCTCACTTAATTAATGTGTCCAACTGAGACAATATAGGAGAACCACACCAATTTGGTGAATAAGCACAAAAGTTACTTCCACAATACATCAACTTTAAATAGAGATGAAAAATGTGAGGAAAAAGTGAGAGGATGTAGTTCAAAGTCAGTTTAATAGAAATAAGAAAAGAAGAAAGTGCAATAATACTTAAAAACTATTAAGAAATAATATTAACACACTTAAAATTACAAAAGTTGTAAACCGATTTATGACATATTTATTTTTGCAAGATATATATAGTTAAAATATAAATGGATTGTTTAGTAATAGACATGCCATATTAATAGTTAATTTTTGACAGACATGCTATTAAACAACTATTACCTTTGGACAACTGATATCAACTAAATCATATATTAGAAAAGGATAAAATTGTGTCTCTATTTGACAAGTTTACATACTCCAGATGTCTTGTATTGCCAAAAATGAAAGGTAAATCAGAAGTTCTTCTATTACATAATCTGGGATAGCTTTCTGATATTGATGTAGCCAAACACATCACAGCAATATCCAACAAACATAACTTATAGGGGAGATAAACAGAACTGCAGTAAGTTTAGGAAATTCAAGGAATTATAACAAATATGAACCAAAAGAGAACGGTGTTGAGCATATAAAGAGTTAAAAAAAGTGTATTTCGAATAGGAAAATCTTGAAAATCAACAAGACCAAAATATGTGATTTCCATATTTATGCAATAATGCAGTAGTCTAAACAGGAAGCTGAGAATTTGACTTCCTGGAACAGACATCGCTGGCTAATATATCAGGCATGAGAACCCTTAAGTAGGAACTTTAAGTGAATTACTAGAAGCCTAACCTTAGCTCATGAAGCTGACGGAAGAATTCAAACATGAATAGATCCTTGCCAGTAATTTGGGGAAGATGAGGGAAATGGATGAAAGTTATCCAGTGATGTTAGTGGAAAGGGAGGAAGAACAGCTTGGCTAATGTCCTCAGTGTCTACTCTCCCAACTAGGAATTAAACCATAAACCTCAGGTAAATGAAAAAAACTGCAACAACAACAACAACAACAAACCTGTATCCTGAGTGAAGAAATGGAAACTGAAGATACAGGAGGAAGGAGGTTGCAGTCAACACCTACATCCTGTGCGGGACCAATACCTCATTTTCAACAGAAACAAAAACCAATGGAAAACCACACCAAACGCAGGAGAAAAGCGCTCTACAGTGGCAAAGGAACTAAAATTGTAGCCTGTTAGTGCTTTTGAAACCTCTGTAGGTGGGGAGGGGAACAAAAAGTCCTGATGTTGCTCAGACAGGGGAAGAAACATCTGCTGGAATCAACACATTAGGACAAAAGTCAGTTAGACTTCTTTGGGCCACACTGCTGAAAGCCAAGTTTTCAGCCCCTCTCTAAGACTGAAGCCTTCTCAACATTTCAGGTACCAACTGCGTCTTAGAATTGAGCCATCATAATGATAAGCAGTGAGTAGAAATAATCCTAGGATATATTGAAAGTTTCAAGAAAAGACTCTCTAAATGTAGAAAATGGGAAGACCCAAAGCCATTTGGTGATACTCAAGTTCAAATAAACAAAACACACTTTGACCCTAGTGTAACTCTTTCAACTCTTTGTGCACATAATTCTCTCTCTCTCTCTCTCTCTCTCTCTCTCTCTCTCTCTGTCTCTGTGTCTCTCTCTTTCTGTCTTTCTCTCTCTATGTATTATTACAAAGCTTATTATAAAGGCTGCCCTGATAGCTCATCAGACTGTAGCACCTGCTTAGGCAGAGCACAGCATCCGGCCACAGTTCGATCCCCAGCATGCTATGCTGGCCCTGCCCCCTGGGTGTACTGAACCAGCGATTGAGAATGAGCATGGTGGCACGTGTCTGTAATCCCAGCATTTAGAAAGCTGAAAGCAGGAAAACTACTATGAATCTGTTCTATGTAGTGAGACCATGTATACTCTGTAGAAATTGTCCTAAACTAAACAAAAAAAGCCTTTGTGCTTGGAGATGCATTCATGTACATTTTGTAGGCCTTTCAGCTGAAAAATACAGGAAAAGAGAAACAAAACAATCGTTAGAAGTGAATACAAATATGGAGTAAAATAACTATATTTTGTGTGCTATTAATTTAGATGGAAATGGTAGAAATCAGACAGTATTACACTGCTAATTTCAGCCAATAAATAATGTCAGTAATGAGGAATTAGTACTAATGTTAGAGATGGAGTTAATAATGGGGAAGAAGGTTATGTTCTGTGAAATGTTAACACAGTCAAAGCAGTATTGACCTTCAAGAGAGATCAATAAAAGAAAGCAATAAAAACAGAAATATTATATAACAAAAATTAGAATAGAAATCTAAGAGCTGTGGGATGGAATCAAATCATCTAAAAATGTATGTATGTTATTCCAGATGGTAAAGAATAGTACCAAAGTTATATTTGAAGAAATAATAGCCAATTATTTTCCAAAGGAAGTGAAAGAATCTATATGATCAATCTAAGCATCTGGTAGAACACCAAAGTGTTAATAATGGAAAAGTCAACAACAACAACAAAACCCCCAAAACTACACCTCAGCTTTACAATACACTTAAAAGAAAATCTTAAGGCACACAGAGGGAAGGAGTTAACATTAGCAACACTGTAAATGGAATAATATGAACAATAAACATGCAAGGAAGAAATAATAGAGTGAAAATCTGAAGTTATGGACAGGAAAAAATTGGTACACAGAATTCTATACCTAATGAAAATAAACTTTAAATAATAAGATGAAATGAAAACTTCATTAACAATAAATGCATATCAAATAATTTCTAGCAGATATATTCTATGAGGTGTGTTAAAGTTTAGTCACCCAGGAAGAAAGAATATGATAGATATTAGAAGCTTCTCTAAGGAGCATCAGAGAGTTGCAGAGATAACTGGGTGGTCTAAGCACCTGCCTGGCAAGTGCCAGGATCTGAATTCAGTTCTAGGTACTATATACCATGCTGGTCCCAGAACCTGTAATCCCAGCACTGAGGAGGATGAGACAGGAGGGGGCATTATGAGTTTGAACTGTAAAGTGAGACCCTGTATCAAAAAATATCGTGCTTTTTGTTTTTTTTAAGAAAAGAGCATCAGTTATAGTTTCTTTAAAAGTCAAATTACTAATCCCAGTCTTATTATGTAACTGTTGTGTGTAACATGTAAATGAAATACTTAAATAGGGTACAAGAAAAAGATTGGAAATAGATTAATATAAAATTTTATTTTTATATTAATACACAAAACATAATACTATTTAAAGTTGTAGTTCAGTTATTTTAAATAGGAATATTGAAAAACTCAAGCATAGCCCCTAAAACATGTTTATGAACACACATCCATTGTGCATGTTATCTGAACTAAGTATGCTACTTTCACACATGCAGACAGCATGACTTAAAAATATCTAACTACCTTATGTGAGGTAGAGTGAGTGACATGTAAGAGATCATGAAGAACTGGTAGATTTGGATGTGGCAGAATGTAAGGAAAAAGAAACGAAGTATACATGCAATATTTAGAAAACAGCTAGGGGAAGGTCTGGGTAATGTTTATCTCACCACATCAAAATTACTTTAAGATCAATGATCTCAAATATTATTGAAACATGAAACACTCAAATAGCTGCTGCTTATAAAAGCCTACCAATTATGACCTATGGATAATGGTGGAGAAATATATATCATCCAAACACTACCCAAAAGAAAGCTGACATAGCTATTTTTGTGAGCAAAGATAAACACTACGAAACTACACACTAGTCGCTTATCCAATGAGTCATAAGAATCCCAACTATATATGAAGCTAACAATGTCTTATAAAGTGTGAGGAAGAAGTAATTTGCTTATCTTATTTATTTACAGAGTGTCAAATAAAACTGTTTGATATACAACATATATATGATAGCACCATATTTGACATGGAATGGCTAAATCAAAGTAATTAGCATATCTATTAAAACTTAGTCTGTGGTTAAAGCGAAACCTTCTGTCAACACTTTTCACATAAAAATGTATTGCTATTTTACAATAAGATATTTTAATGTTCGACATATTTTACAGTAAAGCTCTTTGACATACTCTTCCTACATAGTAGAAACTGTGTATTTAAAAATGCTCCCTTCTCCCCAAATCATGTGCCTGGCAATCAACTTTCCATTACATTTCTCTCATACCAGTGGTCTTCAATCCCACATATAAGTCATGTTATTTTATATTAATCTTTATGTGCCCTGAACATTTCAGTTACTACCTGTTGTCCTGTATCATCCATATTATTACCAATGACAGAAGTCTCTCTCTCTCTCTCTCTCTCTTTCTCTCTTTCTCTCTCTCTCTCTCTCTCTCTCTCTCTATATATATATATATATATATATATATATACATTCCCATTGTTTCACATATACATTGATGAGTGCTATGAATTGACATTGCAAATAAGAAAAACAAATCCAAATTATAGTTGAAGATCTCAAATACCCCTCTCAGTAACACAAAAATCAGGTGGACAAAAGAACAGCAAGGATAGAGATGATTAAAAAATACCTTGAATTTATAGAACACCCATGGTCAAAGCAAAATAACTCACACACTTCACAAATGGAAAAATAACTTTCACTGAAATAAACCGGAGTCTGCAATGATAAAATAAATTATGGCACATTTAGAAGATTAGGAGCCATATGAAGTATGCTGACAACATTTTTACTTTCTAAATTCCATTCTGTAGATAAAGGAAGCAAGGGACTCTGGAGAAGTGGCTGGTATGAGAGCTGAGGAATTGCAAATATCACAAGCGTTTCTAACACCTAGGTATTTCAGAAGCTAGAGAAATTTTAATTTAAAAGGAAAGATGCATAAAAAAGCTCATACAAAAAATCTGAAAGAACTTTCCATGACTGAAACAAAACTGTTTTCAGCAGCAAAATAAGTACAATAGTGAATTATAACTCAAAAGATTTAAAGTGTAATGCAATTTATTCTGGTATAAATTTCATGACTTAATAAGTAATGAGCTAAATGATAATTATCATAAAGGATTCTTTCTCGTGGAAGAATTTCAATAAATATGTGTACAAGGAATGAGAAAGCGGAAAATCATCAATTGAACCCTACAGGTATAGATACTTTAGCTCAGAGCTACTGCTGAAAGCTAAGACTGGTGGGCAAAACATGAAAGAGAAAGGAAATTTGCATATCCTTAAAGTAATTCCCCCAAATGTTTTAATAACTGAGGTGACTTCTCCATATGTTCATAAATTCTTTATCAGTTCTCCCTCCAAGAAATAGAACCCAATTTCTCCTGGCTGTCCTGTGCATTCAGTGGAGGGTCTCGTCAGGAAAGCATAAGGTAAGAAAAAACATAACTACAATGGAATGCTGTGGCAGAAGCCACCACATTTAAGTGTGATCAATAATGACATCACAAAAAAAATAATGACATCACAATTATCTAGTTATTTTGGAATCTTGTTTTCCAAGACATAATGAACTTTGAAGAGAACTTCACTTTTCACAAATATCCATAGCTACAATCTGTTTAACAGAAAATGTCACACAAAACCAATCCAAGTGTCATTTCACAAAATACTTAATCATTTCTCAAAAATGTCAAGTTCATGTCAAACAAGTAATGCTCAGAATCAGTCACAGATTTAAGAAGTCTAAAATCATGTGAGAGTTAAATTCTAGGTAGAGGACCCAAGATTCTGAAAAGGATAAAAAGTTGCCACTTGAATAATGGGCAATTGCTTTCACAGATAGATCTTGGTCCACATGTTCAACAATTTATTTCATATCTTCCTTTTTTAAACGGAAATTGCCACTGTTTCCTTGCATATGTTCTCTTTTTACACCTTAACATCAAAATAAATTTAAAGCTAGTTGCATTGTCAACAAAATGAAGACTACCTTTTTCAACTTCCTTGGAGCAATTCTTGGTCATGTAGCTGTGTGAGGTACATGATAGTATATGGTATAGGTGACTTCTAGAACTTCCTTTAAATAAAGAACATTCTTTTCTACCACTGACCTATAGCAGGCCCATCATGCACTAAAAGTTCAGTCTTAGGTCATACCAAAGAATGAATCAACAAGGCTCCTGTTTATCTTCTAGTTTCTTTCCATCCTAGAAAAGTCCCAGAGTCCAGGACTGATTTCGTTTTGGAAGAATTCTCTTCCTTAAGTCATTATAATTTAGCTTTTCTTCTATTCAATTCAAAGCTAAACTTATCTGATGCCTGTTGAATCATAATTGTTTTATTTTGTCATTTTACTTATTTCATCCTCCTCGGTAATATCCAAAAGGTTATGTGTCTGTTGTATTTTCCAAGGGGAATGAATCTAAAAAATTAGTTCCATAATAACAACCAATAAGTAAAAATTTCTCATCTCCAAGTATCCAGGCACTTGCAACTGTGGTAATGTAGTGAAATAATTCCATGTTCAAGTTATGTAGCAGTTAATATTTACCTTTGTCTGTGAAGTCTCACAGCATTGTTCTGTAGGCAATGTCGGGGTATATGTGCATAAACATGACTTCCTGTGTTCCACAAGGTATTTTCAATCCACATAATGGATACTTAACTTCATACCAAGTTCTCTCTCAAGAGCTGAAATGGCTATTTGTGTCGCTGTTCATATATTGATATGGCAGCATTTATTGATTTGTAAGTTCTGTTTATTCCTGTGACATTAACCCTTATTAGCACTAAAGCAGCTTACCATAATTCTAATTAAGATTCACTAGGATAAAAATGAGATTGGGACAATTCTTATTTTTGCTTAAACCAGCTTGTCCATTCCCATTTGTAGGACTTTCCCTATTAATTTGTTGAAGTTGTTGCCTTTCATTAGCTCTGTAAAGTAAGGTGCCATTTTGATAGAATAATGCATGAGAAAATCAAATGGTATTTTAAAAATTCATTTACAAAAATAAAGAAAAATGAGCATGGAAAGGCAATCAAAGTGTTATTAATGTTATTGATGACAATAAAAATCATTAAGAATTTTTCTTTATTTTTAGAGATTTTAGACTTTGTAGTTATGTTATCTTTGAATTTAACTTTGTAGGTAATAGCTAGAGATGACTCTATATATTACATCTTGGAAGATGCGATCAAGATGAGACTTTATCCTCCTAGTGTGTACCTCTGGCATATAATGAAATTCTGGAAGAACAAACACATTGTACTCCAACTTTGTAATTCCATCAACTCACCAGAAATATTTCCTGTTAACCACTAGCAATGTAGTCCCAATACAATGTTCCCAAGTAAAACACAGCTATTTATTATCATTGTTAGTATTATATACTGTCCACAATTTTGTGTTATATTTTTAAAACTGGTTGATAGTCTTACAGATATTTTTATAACAGCATCAGTATAAACACACAAGCAATACATTTTCCTATGAATAAGAAACACATAAGTAGTGAACAGAAGCTTTTCAGTTCTCGTAGAATCTTCCAGGATTATAGGCGTGCAGTTCGTTTGCATGGAAATATGCTTTACTGTAATGAGTTCATGGTATCTTAAGGTCTAACAGCATTACATTTTATTCTTGTTTGTTGCCAAAATATGTAAAGCATTTATTTAGGTATATAAATTAATTTATGTCTATGTGATGATTTATTGTTTTTGTTTGTTCATTTATTATTCTGGTGCTGGGGATTGAACTTGGGATCTTGCACTGGCCAGGCAGTTGCTTATGCCATTGAGTTATATCTCCATCTCTATGTGAGGATATCTATAAGAAGAAAATAAAGAGAACAGCCCACTCCAATTCAAAAAGTCTCAGTGTTTTCCTCATTTTCTTTGGAAGTTTAGACATTGTTTAAGTGTAGAACCCTAAAGGTAGTACTCTGCGTCTTCCCAATAGTCATAGAGATGCTTACCACTGGGTATCCTCACCAGCACTCTGGGTAACAACATGGAGTCATTAGCTTTGACAGAAGGATAAGTTTTAGGTAGTGTCTTATTGTCGCAATGTGAATTGAATTATTTTCTTCGCTCTTTGTTGTTACTGATTTTGTGTGTGTGTGTGTGTGTGTGTGTGTGTGTGTGCTCATGGCACTGGACGTTGAACCCAAGGCCTCACTGTTGTAAATTCCAGTATTTTTTATTCTTCATTTTTGAGTTAAGCCTTGGGAAGTTACACAGTGGCCCAGGCAGGAATTGTCATACTTTTGCTTCCACCCTACAAGTGTGGGTGCTACAGCCACACTTTGTTAAGTATTGTGGCCTTTTACTCATTGTCTTTTAAATGATCAACTTACATATTAAAAGCTCAGGTGGGCCAAATAGCTCTCTGTATTAAAGTGCCTGCAAGCTGGCACAGGAAGCAGGATTCAGTCCTCTGGGCCTGCCATGCCTACACTGCCTCGGGGCACGCTGAGAGGACAATTGAGTCTGTGCACAGTGGCACACACACCTGTAATCCCAGTCCTGGGTGGCTGTAAACAGGCGGATCACTAGAGTCTGATCTAGTAGTGAGACCCTGAACACCCTGTAGATCCTTCCCTAAAGTACAAAAAATAAGTAAGTAAGTAAGTAAGTAAGTAAGTAAGTAAGTAAGTAAATAAATAAATAAATAAATAAATAAATAAATAAATAAATAAATGCTCTGCTTAGGAAACTAATTCTTTCTCTGTAGCATCAGTTGAAAATATGTATAGTTGACTGATATACATTCAGAAAAGTTAGATGACTCTCTGGGAAGTTTTTTTTTTTTTTCCTAATATTTCAATTTTTTTTTTCTTTTTGTCCTTTTGAGACAGGGTCTCACTATGCAGTTCAGGCTGGCATTGCGCTCACTTTTGTAGCCCAGGCTGGTCTCGAACTCTCACTGATCCTCGTGCCTCAGCCTCCCGAGTGCTGGGATTACAGGCATGCGCCACCACACCCAGCTAATATTTCAATTTTGATCCATCTGTCTTTGATTTTGGTGTTAACATGAAGTAGAAATTCTGCTTTTCATTTACCTCTTCATATAATATATTGAATAATTTAATTTCCTACTTATTTTAAATGCTATCTTTGCAGGATACCAAATACTAATACAAAAGCTAATATTTAAGAACCATTATGATAAGCCAGGTCTATGCTCAGAACTTTTAATATAATTCACCTTATTCTTGTAAGCATCCCATTCTAAATTTCTGCATGTATTTTCCTGTATAGTATTGGCTTTCATTGGCCTCAGTAAGCCAACAGTTAAATATCTGAGTACGAGGATAGTTCCTGAACATATTTAAAAATTAAATTATCATCATATAAATTAAGTAAATTATACTAAAATAAAATTGATAAATCTGTATATATTTTCTAATTTATAATTATTTTGCTTTAAATGATGAAAATGCTATGCAATGATTAGCTGCTACAAATTATCTTTTCAGATTATAAATTTTGTGCTATCAAGTTTATAGCTTGGAGTTTACCATGCCAGAAATATTTACATGACAGAATTAGTGGAACAGAAAGACCCAACCTGTCCTCTTCTATTTTTTTAATCTTTTTAAAAAACTTGATTGAGTATAGGGACTTGCTACACAGCTCAGACTTCTAGTGATCCTCCTGTTTCAGCCTCCCTAGCACCCAGATTACAGACCTGCACCCCCAGGTCTTGTCTCTGTGACCAGCTCAGTATGTCTGGGGGCAGGGCCAGCACAGCATGTCATGCTAGGCATCAACCTGGTCCCTCCACTTGCCAGGCAGACCTTTGCCCCGTGAGCTTTGCCCCATTTCCTAACCTTTTTTATGTGAATATGTTAAAAAATATTTAACAGCATACAATGGTAATTACAAATATATTTGTGCTTATGCTCATCTACATACATGTTATGCAAGTGGATATTTATATGTCATGCATATGAATGTGCATGTTTGTAACTTTTGTAGATATGAATGTGTTCTAATTTCTATCTAGTCGCCAGGTTTAGCAAATCATTTCACCATATTTATTTATTTACTTATTCACTTATTTATTTATTTTGAGGTACCAGAGATTGAACTCAGGACCCTGGGCTTGACAGGCTAGTGGTTATTCTATTGAGATATCTCCCCAGCCCTAACAACTAATTTTAATCATTATGACTATAAGATATTTTAATACTGAATGAGAAATTCATATATCATGTCTATTTACTTTCAGATCTTTCCTTCTATTTATGTTGTAAAATTTTTCTTTATGCTGCTTTGTGTTGTTTACTTTTCCTGAGAATTATTGTAGAGTGTGTGTGTGTGTGTGTTTCTTTTTTTTGTTTTATTTATTTATTTTTTTCTTTTTGAGACAGGGTCTCGCTATGCAGTTGAGGTTGGCCTTGAGCTCACTTTTGTAGCCCAGGCTAGTCTCGAACTCGCACCAATCCTCCTGCCTCAGCCTCCCGAGTGCTGGGATTACAGGCGTGAGCCACCACACCCGGTTTGTAGTGTGGTTTAGTTAGGATCATGGAATGCATTTGTAGGGCTTAGAGAGACAGATGCGTTTAGGATGTTAAGTGTACTTACGAGAAACGCAGTATGTTCACACTCACTTTCTCAGAAGCTTTATGTCTTCTTTGTACTTTAAAAAAATCATTTTTGTGCAATTTTTTTTCCTGAAAGATTTGGTTAAATTCTTCTTTTGAACCTTGGGCTTTTTTCTTTTTTCTTTTGTTTCAGATGTTGGAGTTGATAATGGTAACAATAAATCATTTGACTCTTCTCTATTCTTACTTGAACAGAATTGGTCTGCTTAGATTTTATTTTCTGTTATAAGGTTTAATAATTTTATATTTGTCATGAGAAATAGTTTATTTCATGCATATTTTCAAATACACCTCGCTAAGCAGCACCCTGCAGCTCCAGCCTGTGCCCTGGAGGAATTCTCCCAAGCCTATCTCCATTTATTTTCTCAAGGCCAAGGCTCTAGTCTAAACTGGGCAACACAAGCAGGTAAGTCTAGGGATTAACTAAACACTGCCAGGATCAACACTCAAACAGGGTTTGACACAAATTTGTGTGAATTCCATTTCTCTCACCAGTGAATTAGATGAAGCTGATTTTATTTTTAAAATACATTCTCAGATTAAATTTTAGTCAGCTATCCACAGTGATGATTCTTGTAATAATCCTTTATATATGTTTCTTTTCTTTTTTATCCTATTGACTCCAAGGGCCCCAAAGTTACCAAGTAATCTACTGTTATACTTGCACCAAGACTTTTGTCTTGGGGTTTATTCTTGGGAAGACTCAAACTGACACAGAGGCCAATATTATTATCTTTTCTGTCCATCTCTGATTATTCTCCTAAACTTCTGTTTGAGTCTATCAGCTTTCATCTCTCTTACTTCTATTATTTCATTATAGCATTAATCTTGATGGCTTCCTTCCTTCCTTCCTTCCTTCCTTCCTTCCTTCCTTCTATCTTTCCTTCCTTCCTTCCTTTTTTTTTTTTTTCTTTTTTGCCAGTTCAGCCTGCCCTAAAGGAGGAGCTGCCACAGCATTTGGTGCCAGGGATTGAACCTGAGTTCCTGCACTTGCCTAGGCAGGTGTTTTAGACCACTGAGCTCTCTTGTCCGCCCTTGATGGTTTTCAACTAGGGAATCTTCTCTCCCCCTAAAATTTTCTAAAATGTATAAGACTTTTGGATTGTTGTAATGATTCAGGAAAATAGTAAATATTTCCCTAGCCTGAGTATGCTAAACATACTTCAGCTAGCATAACAAACTCATAAAACAAGTGGTTGTGTGCTGAAGAGAAATGGAGAGCAGCACTTTTGGAAAGTCTGTGATACTATATCTATGAAGGGACCAAAGTGCTTTTGTTTTTCTGTTTCTTAATTCATTTGTATTTGTTAAAGGTGTTCATTTCTGTCTGCATTAGGTTTATTTCATTTTTTATTAGTAGCATGATTATATTCATTATATTATATGTTCAGTGCTTAATCAAATTTTACTCAAGTTCAATGTGTATTGTTTCTCTGTCAGAAGAACTGGGCATTGCTGAAAATAAAATATGGATGCCCGCTATCTTCCAGTGTTCCTCCCTGTTTTTCCTTGTGTCTATTGATATTTCTCTATATGTTCAAGGATTTCACTGCAGAGTATTAGGTGTTCACACTTGTTACATTTTTTTGATAAACTTGATAAACTTTTGATAAACTTTTAAATTGCTTTAAAATTAATTTTTTGTCTGATTTAATTATACATGTGTATTCTCTGATTTGGTTTTCATTCACATGTTCTGTTACCAGTTTGTTTTGTTCTGTTCTGCTTTGTTGAGGCCAGGTCTCACTACATCTGATTTACGTAGCCCAGTCTTGCATCCAACTTACAGTGATCCTCCTGCCTCAGCTTCAGAGTGCTGGGATGGCAGGTGTGCATAGCCACACTCAGCTTCACTGGCATCCAATGACATTATTTTTCTTCCCTTTACTTACAGCCTGAAAGATAAAATAACTTTATTGTAAATAACATACTGTTGACATTTCTTTAATTATCCATTTATGAACTGTACTTATTTTGAATAAAGAATTTAACCAATTTATAGTTAGGGTAATGATTGATAGATAAGGAGCTATTCTTACTATTTCTAGATCAACTGTGTTGTTCTTTCTGTCACCATTTATTCCTTAGGACTTACGTGACATTCTTTAGATATATGCTTTGATTCCTTACTTGGTGATTTTTTTTGTCTCTTCTACAGTTTTTAATTCCTAGCTACTATTTGGTATACTTAATTATTTTAATTACTGTGATAGACTATTTTAAGCTGATAACTTAATTTTTAGAAATCTATGCCTTTATTCTACTTTTCCACATGTTTTATATGTTTCATGTCTCAAGCCATACCATTTTAGATTATATTCTATAAAAATAGGGCTACAGTTTCAAAGAATGTGTTTTGTCTTTTAACAGTCATGCTAAAGATTTATATGACATGGTGAAGATATTAAAGTTTTCTGAATTGTATTGGATTGAGTATTTTGGAGCTTATACTTTTGTATATTTTTGTGTATGCTAAGTAGTGTTGCTGTCTTTTAGCTTGAGGAACTCGTTTGAACTGTTTCTGAAAGAAAAAAAAATTGAGGTGACGGCTCCTCTCACTTTAGATATTCGAAGACAATTTTAAAATCGTTCTTCCTTTTGTTTTGCCATGTGGTACTTTGAATACACTGTTCCACTCTGTCCCAGCCTAGAAGTTTCTGCTGAGAAGCTCACTACTATTCTTATTAAAAACTCCTTATAATATGTTATATGGCTCATTTCTCTTCCTGTTTTCAGAATGTTTTGTCATTAATTTGTAATACTGCAATTATAATATACAGCTTAATATAGTCTCATTTGGTTGAAGTCTACCTGGATACCTTTGACCTTTCTATACTTACATATTGATGTGTTTCCTCCTATTTGGGACATTTGATGCTTTTCTTCTTAAATACCTTCCTTTTTCCGTTGATCCTCTTCATATTCTTGAATTCTTATTCCTGACACATTTTTTAATGCTATTCCATAAAATTTACAAGGTTTCTTTGTTCATATCGATTTAATTTTTTGTCTCTACATCTTTTTTTTTTATTTTTGCATATTTCTAAATAAAATTCACAGATTATTTTTCTGCTTTATTAATTCTGATGTTAATCTCTTATATTTTGCACATTTCTAATTCATTTTTGATCATTTTAATCTATTAGATTTATTATTTAAAAAATGTATGTGCTGTAGTTGAGTTGTGTTTATCCCTATCCTTGAAGATCCATGGGCTTCCTTTACTACTTAGAATTCTTTGTCAAACCATTTATATAGGCCATCTCTTTACAATTCCTCTCTGGTATTTTATTTTGTTTCTTTGACACTGTTTTCAATTCTTTGTTGGTGTGTTGGTGTCTGCACATTTGAAGAAGTAAAGCCTAATTCCAGTTTTGCAGGCTGATTTTCTCTAGGAAAACCTTTTATATGCCATCCTATCCTGAGGTTTAGGTAGGCTGCGTGACATGGCTCACCAAAGCTTTCCCTTGAATATTTTTGGCAGAAATTCCTAAAACCTGAATCAACTGGTGTCTTGGCCATAGTGCTTGGCTTCAAGAGGACAGACCTGGAGTATTTGTTTACTAGAGTAGTTTTGTTGATTTGTTCCACTTTAGTGTACCTAAGTTCTCAGGTAGCAAAGGTAGCATTGGAACTCCACATCTGGGATTCAGATAGGTGATGGTTCTGCAATCTGAGGTTGCATCGGCCAACTAGGTTCTGGAACTGATCTGTTGTATAGCTTTGCAGACATGGGCTTGGAACCCACAGGAGCTTATGTGGCTATGAAGAGGTTTTAGAGACTGAGTCTGTGGCTTCTGGGCAGCAGCTTTATTCCACAAAGTCCTGATTAATTTCTAGGAGACGTGATGCTCCTCCAGGACCCTGAGATTTCTATAGCAGGAGTGGATGATAGCGTCATTGTATCAGTCCAGACCCCTGTTTGGTGCAGATGTGAATCTGGCTTTTCTGGAAGTATTGCTAATATTGTTACATATTGTCCGGATGCACAGAGCTTCCTGAGCTATCTCATGTCTTGAGATACAAGGCTACAAACTCTGCATCTGTAGAAGCTGACTTGTACGTGCAACATCCAGGAACTGGGTTAATCAGTAGATGTATAGAGTTAGCCTTATTTTGGTGTTCATAAAAAAGCTAATCAATGACTTAAATTCTCAAGGTCTGTCTGGGAGCCTGAGTTCTTCAGTGCTGCCCCAGCTGTGGAGGTCTTCTGAGCTTTCCTGAACCCTGGGTGTGCTAGAATAAGCCCAGAGCCATGGGTTCACCAGTGGCTAGTTCAGAGGCGGATATTATGAGAGTCTGCCATGCACTGGATATTTGTTGGGAAGAGGCATAGTATTTATGTCATAGAGAAGTTTGGTGTCCCTCCCTTTTCTTCCTCCAAGCAGGGATAGTCATTTTCCATGCTCTGCTGCTTGTGTGTGGGCCCAGAAAGGGCACAAAGAATGCAAAACTCTCTTGGGTAACTTCTTCAATATCTAATTTTGTAGTTCTCTGCTACACACAAAGACTATAATCTTTCACTTGGCTTTCTTAGATTTTTAAGTTGTTTTCATGTGTGAACAGTTTTTTGAATTAATGTTTATGTGGTGGAATCAGAATAGAAAAGCCTTGAAAATCAGTACAACAATGTGAGGTGTATTTTTAAATCTTCCTTTGATTTTATGTCCCATATATCCTTCCTTCATTTCAAAATTTAATTTGGTTATGTTATTCTGGTAATTATCTTTTATCTAGGGGTGTGTATTTTTGTAGTTATCAGTTTTGCAGACTTTTACCCCTACGTTACATGCACAGGTTTTCCATTTGTTTTACCTTTCCTTACTATTATTGGTTTTTCAGTTTCTAGAGTACTTGGCTTAAAATTGGGTACTTAGTAAACAATGATTATGATCATATTTATATCATTTTTGATCTTAGTTAATAAATATATTCAATATTCAGCACAATTCTGTCTCTCCTCTGTTATAAATTGATTATAGTTTGTTTTCCAAAAGTTTTCTTAGAATAGATTTATAACAGTTACACTGTAGGGAATTCTTTACTTTCTGAATATGATTTTTAAGATTACATTAGAATATTGTTCAATAGAGCTGGGGAGACAGCTTGGTGACTGCTTGGCAATTACAAGGGCCTGAGGGTGATCCCTGGTACCACGTGCTGTGCCAGCTCAGCACCCAGTCAGCCACTGAAACCTGGCAAGGTGGCACAGGCCTGTAATCCCAATGCTGGAAAGGCAGAGACAGGATGATCTCTGGGAGTTCAAGCTGCATAGTGATACCCTGTAAAAGGAAATAAGTAAATAATTTTTTAAAAAGAAATACTGTACAACATATACTTTTAGGATGTTATTGGAGCGTCATAAGAAGGGTTACGTATTATCTTGCTGCATCATGCAAACAGCTATTATTTTTTTGACCTCAGGCTTCAATCCCTCTTCTTTCTGTCAGGATGCAGAAAGTTTTCTTCAAACCTGAATATTATTAATTTTATAAGGGTGTGACTTCTTAGTTAAGTGTTCTGTGTCAAATAATCCTGGCATATATTATATTTTCTTAATCTATTAAAAAAATCAATGTGGGGCCGGCAAGGTGACTCAGTGGTCTAAAGCACCTGCTTAGGAAAGCTTAGGCAACTGCAGGGATCGCAGTTCGACCCTGCGCACCCCATGCTGCGCCAGCCCAACCCAACCCCCAGGGCAGGCTGAGCTGGCGATAATAACAACAACAACAAAAAAATCAGTGTGTTCTTCTTCCTCAAGAAAAAGGCATTGGAGAGTGTTTAGTTTTTACTTCTACATTTTTTTTTTAACTTTTTACATGTCAAAGTGAGGAATGGCTCCATAATAATGTAATGAAAAAGTATGCATGTTTTAGTAACATGCACAAATTGTACAAATGTTACTTTGCTTGTAGTTTGTCCTTTGTCTTGCTGAACTGTTTAACTCATAAAATTGTTTACATTTAAGTGTTTCACCATTTAATGTCTAACTGCAATTACAGTTATCTACATAGCATAGCGTTATACATAATATATTTAATATTTATAATTATGTATTATATTTTTCATTCCATACCCATATTTTTTCAATTATTCAAAAAAACCTCTCTCTCTGTCTCTGTCTCTGCCTCTCTCTGTGTGTCTGTTTCTGTCTCTATCTCTCACTGTCTCTGTCTCTGTCTTTCTGTCTCTGTGTCTGTCTGTCTGTCTGTTTCTGTCTCTTTTTGTCACTGTCTCTGTCTCTGTCTTTCTGTCTCTGTGTCTGTCTCTCTGTCTGTTTCTGTCTCTTTTTGTCACTGTCTCTGTCTCTGTCTTTCTGTCTCTGTGTCTGTCTCTCTGTCTCTGTCTCTGTCTCTATCTTTCAGTCTCTATTTATGTCTGTGTTTGTCTGTCTTTCTGACTCTCTTTCTCTCTCTCTGTCACTCTCTGTCTCTGTCTCTGTCTCTCTCTCTCTCTCTCTCTCTCTCTCTCTCTGTCTCTCTGTGATCCAGTCAAGGTCCAGGGGTTTCGACTGACAAGTGTTTTTATCCTGCCTCAATCCTGACCAGTGTTTCAAACAATTTTATCTTTCATAAGGGTACCACTTTCTGAAAGTCTGAGCAATTGTCTGATGAAATATTCTCCATTATTAACTTGTCCGCAATGATTATTTCTTCATGCTGACACTCAGATTAAACATTTTTGAAATAAAATCCTGAGAGATATTACATAGGAAACCCATCACTTGAGGAAGCCTATTCTGTGTGCTTTTTTCTTTTTTTTCTCTCTCTTTTGTGAATGATATTCAAATTAAAATTACTTTAGTTTGCATTTTCTAGAACTGTTGATAGTAACACTGGTTATGTGTTTTATAATTCTAAGGAAATCTATGATAAAATCTTCCTCAACAACCAATGATTTTTTAGTACCTTTGAGTATCTACTGATACTTCAATCAGTTATCCTCTGAGTATGTAGGGTTCATGTTACAGAACAATAATTTTTTCCTGCTTTTTAAGTTTATACTTCTGCTGCTACCATTATAGAAAATTCAGGCGCACGGCTTCTGATTTCCTCTAGTTTTTAATAGCCTGGACTTGTCCTGGGTAGGCTGGAGGTCAGGGGCTTGGTATTGTCTCTGTGTTTTATCATCTTCTATACTTTCAATTTGAATTTGTTTTCTGTGTTTATGTTTATAAATTTTGTGGGGCTAGATAGCTTTATCACTAGCATCATATTTTCCCTGGGAAATGTCTGTTTCTCAGGAATATCTACTAGGTGTAAGTGGCTCTTGGCATTTGGGTTTGCCCCAAGGAGTGACCCTCATCATTTTCTAGGGATGAAAAGATTTTTTTCTATCTAGTTCAGCACTGAGTGCTGGGCTCTGGATTACAGAGATGATAACGATCCCAGAGAATGACAATGTTGTAGTTGTAGTACAAGGAGAACAACTAATTGTAGCAGGATGACTGCCTGGCTAACGTAGAACAATTAGTAGTGATGATAGTCTCAGCATAGTGTAGAAACTGACAAGATGTGGAACTATTTGGTACCTTTAACCATACAGCAAGATTTGCAGGTATACAACAAAATCTAACATAAGACAAACTTGTATGCAGTGTTTCCCCTTAGTAGAGTGACTTTACCCTGGGGCGTGTGTGGGGAGTGGAGCTTAAGAGGGATAAGGGAAAAAAATAAACAAGTGAAGACAAATAGAATACAAACAAGCCTGGAAGACAAAGGAAGATCATCCACTCTTTGGGAAACTGGACGAGATGGGGAGAAAGAATGAAAGAGAAAGCAAAAGAATGTCCACGTGCAACAGAAAGCCAAAGGGCAACGTTTAGTCACATGAAAAAATAAAAACTCAAAAGCGCCAGTGTTCCAGGAGTGGTGCTACACGACTACATGCTTGTAATCCCAACACTCAGACGGGTGAGGTAAGAAGACTGCTCCAAGACCAGCTTTTGCTCAAAAGACTAAAAAAAAAAAAAAAAAAAAAAAAAAAAAAAAAAAAAAAAAAAAAAAAAAAAAAAAAAAAAAAAAAAAAAAAAAAAAAAAAAAAAAAAAAAAAAAAAAAAAAAAAAAAAAAAAAAAAAAAAAAAAAAAAAAAAAAAAAAAAAAAAAAAAAAAAAAAAAAAAAGACAATCATAGAAAAAGAGCCAATAAGACAAGCAAAATAAACAATAAAAATAAAAACCTAAAGAAAACAAAAATTTCTACAATTATGGATTTTGAAAACAATGTAAAATGAAAAAATAAATTTATGTTGCCTTTACTAACAGTTAAATCTTGAAATGTAATGCTTTCCTTCCTGGATGCTATTTTCTTTCTTTTAAATTTTACTGATTCTGGTCATGACTGTAGTAATTGTATTCAGTGTATTATAAACATAGTCGCCATGTTTCTGAAGCTCTCCTGGTCTCCAGGATAGCAAGTGTTTTCCTCTTTGCAGCTCCCCATCATTGCTTTCTGCTTTTACAGAAGAGCAGTTATTTTCCCAAGTCCTGGTTCGTTCTAGTGAAGAAACAGGTTTGTAAATCAGTGGATTGCAGTTAGGTGCACTTGTTATTCACAAGATTTTAATGAATATGGCTAAGCATTTTTACTTCTAGCATAAATTGACATAAATCTCCAATTTAGAGCTGGCCTGATAGCTCAGGGGACTGAGCTATCTGCTTAGGCAGAGCACAGGGGCCAGGGGTGTCATCCCCGGGTCGCCATGCCAGACCTGACCCGAGGCAGGCTGAGAGGGCGATCGAGAGTGGGTGTGGTGGCACGAGCCTGTAATCCCAGCACTTGGAAGAGGAAAACAGTTTTCCTCACTAAGAGTTTGATCTGCATAGTGAGACTCTGTAGACCCTGTCCTAGATACAGAATCAATCAATCACTCAGTCTCTAATTTGTATTTATTGGCACAGATTTTTCCTGACTTTCCTGCTTGCAAACCATAGCTATTTGAATCCTGGGAACAGGGCTGTCTGGTATATTTGTACATTTGGTCTACTTTATATCAATTTGGGTTATTTTACAGTCTGTTTTAGATTTCTAGTAAAAGCACCATTATTAGAAAAAATATTTTTTTAAATTTATGATTTATTCATAGTTCTATTTGTCCTCTGCATATCTCACATAAAGGACAGGCTATCATAGGATGGTATTTCCTGAGACATATGAGGTAAGTTTTATTTTGTGCGATTAAATCATGAAATGGAAACATTATTTCTTGTTTACATTTAGGTTCACTTTCTTTTTCATTATATAGTTCTACATATCAAATATATTAATAGTCATAGATCATTTAATAGAAGAATAGACAGAAAAAAGCCACCTATATATTTCTTTTATTCTATTACTAATCTCCTCTTAACAGTAACTACTACCTATGTTTTCTTTGCTTTTTCATTTCTGCTAAGTATGCATTTTTGTTTTTGAAGCAGGTCTTGCTATGCAGTTCAGTCTGGCCTCAAACTCCTGGAGATGATCTTCCCTCAGCCTGCAGTACTGGGGTCACAGGTATGTGGAACCATACTTGCACATATATTTTTGAGTCAACTGTTGTTGTTTTTTTTTTTAATTTGCACAACTTTATTTTTCTGTGGGATTGGCTTATCTATTGCCTATTAATCTATAGGGCTTATGGTGGTCTTTTTCCTTACTCTTTATGTGCAGTACATATTGTTCCTTTATGTCTTACAAAACTTTTCTTTCAGTTTGTCATATGTCTTTTGCCTTTGCTCTCATTGCTTTATTTCAAGGAAATGCTTTTTATTACTACAGTATATCATTCTACTTTGACAGGAATATTTGTACCCAGTGCAAAGCATAAATGCTTTGTTTCCTTGACCGTAGAAATCTTCCACAATTTTCTTTCAATTTTCTCTCGAGAGTGTTTGCAAATGCCTTCAACACATGGTTATGATATTTGCCCTTCCCTACAGGTATCTGGAGCTTAGTTTATAGAGGAAACTGAAAGTCATCTACGTGGAATTTAGGGTTTCTACAGTTAACTGATATTCTCTCCTACATTTGTGCCACCTGTATGTATGTCAGGCTCTTGAAGTTCTTCTTCCCCGTAGCACCAAATGGATTTCTAAAGAAAAACAACTGAAGGCAGTGTGATCCTGCCACGTTCCTGTGTCTGGGAGGTTTTACATTCTCCCTCTCCAATTTGTTAAACAGGTCAGCTGAACTTTTCTTACAACTGATAGATCACAGCTGCCTCAAGTGAGGAAGGGCTCCTGTCTCTTCTGATCACTGAGAAACTATTCCTCTCTTCTTTGAGTATTGGTGAACATTCTTCCAAGGTTTCAGAAAAGTTTATTCATTTGAAGTAAGCTGTGTCTTCTTCCGGGTTAGAACAGCAGTGATATTTGTCCATGTCCTAGAAAAAAATGACATTTCAATATTTTTTCTTTATTATCTTCTGCACTGAATAAACCAATAGAAGATTAGAAATAGATAGAAAAAAGGTTGGATATATGACTATATATATACATGTCGGTATCAATATATGTAGCTATTCTTTTTTGTGGGTGTCTCAGTTACTTTTTACTCATTGCTAGGACAAAATACCTGACACCCAAAATGATGGAAGGAAAGGTTTATTGAGCTCATCCTTACTGGCACATGGCAGAGGGCAGCAGTTCATGGCAGCAGAAAGCAGCAAAGAGCAAGGAGAGGGGCAGGAGCAGCAAAGGCTACAGAGAACAAGTGTGTCTCCCTATGCTGTGTTCAGGCTATTGGCCCCAGGCTGAGTGAAGTGCTCAGACCCATACTCCCAGCAGCACTCACACCAAAAATCCCAGTAGCACTCGCACTTGTAATCCCAGCACTGGATCATGAATTAATCACAAAGTATAGAAGTCCACCCCCTAACTACTTGAGGCTTTAGGGGGGACAACTAGACACAAATCATAACAGTTGGTTTTATTTTTTGTTTTTTGATTTTGGAGATGAGGTCACACTGTGTAGCTCATGCTGGCCTTGAACTCACTTTTATAGCCCAGACTGGCTTCAAAATCAAGGCAATCCTCCTACCTTAGGCTCCTGAGTGCTGGGAATACAGGCCTGAGGCACCACAGTGGGCTGAGGTCCTATGTTTTGAGTATAGTTCCTCCATACTACACAAGGTACAATCTGAGTATCTCTTATTTGGAAAACTTGAAACTAGAAATATTTTTAACTTCAAATTTTTCTAGATTTTGGAGTATTTGTATGTATACAATGGGGATATATAGACATACAAGGTTTGACTAGGAAATACAATAAACTGCATTTTATTACATTTTAAAGAACTATTATAGTAACTATGCGATGCTTACAGTAAGTAAAAGAAACAGAGTTGAGGGAATAGAATTATTGTAGGCAGCTGAATTAGAAACTTTGTATGCAGTCAGTTAGGACCAGGCCCTCAGAGGGACAAGGTGGAAGACAAGGTGACTTTGCAACTGTGGAAGAGACCGATGCTCCTCCTGTGGGAAGGCAAATGGCTGCTTGGTATGGTCATTAAAAAATTTGTCTTAAATACACTACCATTAATTTTCACAAGTATTTTAATTATGATTAAGTGTGCTGAGCATTGTTTCTGATGCCTGTATGCGTTCCTGGTGTCTTCTTTGGTGAATGGTCTGTTGCTCACATTTTTTAACTTGAGTTATGTTTTTATATTGTTTAGTTCAAGAAGCATTCTGCGTGTCCTGAGTACAAGTTCTTTGACTTATAAAATGTGAATGATATTATCTACTCTCAGAGGGTCTTTTCATTGTCTACACAATAACTTCTGCAAGCAAGACTGTTTTTCATACTGGTACAGTGCAAATTCTCTATTCCTTTTTTGTGGATTTTAATATTTAATACAAATAATGATTGTCAATTTTAAAAGAGCCACAATTTTTCTTGTCTTCTTATATTTTTAGGTTTTATAATTATACATATAATGCATTTTGAATTTACTTTAAAAAGCCTACTTTTTAAAGAAGGCTTAAGAAACAGTTTAAATAATTTATTTTTAGTTGTTGGTAATTGTATACATGGTATTTTGATTGTTCCAATTCCGAAAATCTATGCTTTTTCCGTTAAAGCACTTTCACTGGAAAGTAATTGACCATATCAGTTTATGTGTAATTCTGATACTGGAGAATGAAGCTCTCAACCTGAAAAGTACCTGGACGATTTTGTGCTCTCTAAAAACAAATGAAAATGAGGAGCAGGATAAAGAAAGCTTCTGTCCAAGAAAGGGACAGAGTTGTCCCCAAGAAGCTGTCTCTTCCAGGGACTTTTAGGGTATAAATTCATGCAGTGAGGTGGGTCTAAGGTGTAGAACATGGAAGTTCACTAAGTTGGGCACGAGGTCAATAAATTTTGGTCAGCCAATGAGGTTATAAGCACCGTAGGTAAAATTGACTAAACCCAGTAACAAACGAGGAAGCCGGTCACAAGTCATACCAAGCGGGCATCAATACACAGCACGGTCCCTTCCTGTTGAGGTTTGGATTAGTGACTCTTCTAGGCTCTTTCAAGGTGATTCAAACTTATTTTGAATATCAATCCCTGAGGCTCACCCCCAGGGAAATATGTGAGTGCATTTTTTCACTCTTTTGTCCTGAGGTCTGACCCGTATGGGACTGTCTGTCTCTTCCAAAGTTGCAAAGTCACCTTGTCTTTTATACTATCTCCTTGAGGGCCTGTCCCTGTCTGAATGCCTATAATTCTATCTAATTTATCTACCTACAACAATATGTTGCCAGGAGAAATATAAAATATTTTATTCCCTATAGAAAGTGTTTGGACTTTTTGTTTTAATTTTAAAAAGGAAAAACAAAAACAAGATAATAAGAACAAAGACAAAAACAGCAATGTAAAATAACAAAAATGGTGCAGAATTTCAAGCTAAAATAAAATATTAACAATTGATATTATGGGTTGTTATCAAATTTGTTACTCAATTTATCATATCTAGGTATTTAAAGAGAATATAATAATAACAATAATAACAATAATAATAATAATTGGTAGAACATTAACGCAAACTATACAATTTGAAACCGAGTCTTCTAGATATTTGTGCAAGTAAAATAAAAACTTATACAAAAATCTGTTCCAACATGTTGTAACATTCTTGTTTTTAATATTAAAAATCAGTGGCAAACAAAGGATCTCCAAATGTCACCTAAATGTTTTTGATGTGTGTGTGTATTACAAAATTATTTCATTGTTATAAAATATATATAATGTATTATATAACATTTCATATTGTAAAATATATAACTACAATGTAAAATACTATTCAACAAAATAAAGGAATGATATTTTATAGTAATGACATAGTCAAACACCAACATTTTTACATAGATGCCCAAGAAAAATGACAACATAAGGAAAGAAAGAAAAGAGAGAGAGAGAGAGAGAAGGAGAGAGAGGAGAGAGAGAGGGAGGGAGGGAGAGAGAGAAAAGGATCAGTGAGATAGATTAGTGGACTAAGCACCTGCTTGGGTGAGCACAGGGACCAGGGTTTGATCCCGGTCTGTTATGCCTTGCCAGCCCCACCCCCAGGGCATGTTGATCTTGGCCTCTGAGTCCAGGCCAGGCAGCACACACACACCAGTAATCACAGCGCTGGGAAAGCTGGAAACAGAAGGATCACTATAAGTCCAAGTCAGAGCTGCATAGTGAGACCTTGTGCCAAATACATAAAATGTAAATTAAACAGAAAATGACAGTATATGCACATAAAATAAAACCTTGTAAATGAATGCTTCTAATCATCCATGAGTAGAAGCATTACAAATATCTATGATTCATTACATGGGTAAATAATAAGAAATATATCTATACAAAGGCAAATTGTACAATAAAAACAAAATAAGTTTAATTTTTCTATAACGTAAAGTCTCCTTGAACATGTTCTACCAAGTGAAATCCTTAATAAGAGAAGACACATCACTGCATGGTTCAGTTTACAGGAAATAACCAGGATAAGCAGATTTATAGACAGGAGTGATGGCTTCTCAGAGCCACAGGTTTCCTGGGAAGTAGGGGTCACCACAGAATGAGTCTTAATGAGTTTGGTGGTTCTCTTTGTGGTAATTGAATATTTTAGTTTTAGTTAGAGTGATGTTTACAAAATTTTACAAACATACTGAATGCTCTTGAATTATTTAAAAACATTTAAATAAGAAACTTATTTTTTTTAAAGTTAAAACTAAAAATAAAAGAAGACATGGATGAACATAACAATATAGTAGAATCTCAAAGTAATTATTAAGCTCAGTTGAATAAAAGTCCTAGTTTCAAAATTACTGTATAATTCCATTTAAAAAGCATTTTGGAAAAGGCAGTTCCATAGGGAAAAGGAAGAGATCAATTATTTCCTAGAGTGAGAATTTGGAAACAAAGAGGCTACCTATGAGCATAATTTTGGGGAATGATAGACCTGCTCAGTATCCTGATTGTGATTGTGCTTATGCAAGTCCGGTCATGTAGCAAGTCTTAGAAGATGATACAAATAACTTGGGTATGAGTGAAATAATGTGTATAGACATGGAATGACAATATGCATGAAATAAATTTTCCATTTTTCTTATTTAAAGGTATAAAACGTTCATTGCGTGCGCTCAGTAAGCTCACACTTGTGGGAATGGCAACACTTCAGGTGGTAAACGTGGCACCCACAGAAAGCCCGCGGAACCAGGGAAGACAGTCACAGGTCTTCCTTGGCACCTTCCACCTGACAAGGCTCCCATTTCCAGAGCAGGCTTCTGATCATGGTTACTTTTATATCTACAACCAGAAAACTAAAGGGCTTCTTAGTATTATTGTTTGTTACTCACACCAGCCTCATTGAGTATCTCAAACTCTGCCTCTCTAATCTGCTTTCCCATCTTATTTTTGAGTGATGTATGCCTATTTTTTGTGCGTAAAATTAAAAGATCCTTAAATGAAAGAAATAAATATTACACATAAATGCTGGTTAAATCCAGTCCTAACTTCCCTATTTTACTTGATATTTTTGACAATATACTTAATTTATGTGAAAATAATGACATCATTTGTCCAATGAACATTTTATTCCTTATTTTATAAAGTTATCTCCAGGATTAAAAAAAATTATCGGAAGCTGCCCATGCATGGACATGCATGGTTGGTAGCTTCCTGTTTTTGTGCTATTTCAAATACAGTATAATATGTAGGGATCCATTACATTGTCGTTGCTATTACTGTTACTGTCATTTAAACATGGATTTAGAGGAATAAGCCAGAAGGTTTCAATCTAACTGTGGTGAGTTTATACAAAAGGTGTATTTGTTGCTTGGGGCACCTTTATAAAACAGAAGTATGTCATGCCAGATATTGTGTGTTGCCAGATGAATCACAATTTATTCTTAAAATATAAAGAGATGAAAATTTTGTGCCGAGCTGTATTGTCCATATTATTTATTGATATACATGCTACACTCTCATATGCACCCACTAGCCTAGGTACTGAGTTTATTTTTCTAAATGAACTTGATAAATAATTGAATATGGAAGTGCTCCTGTTATTATGTCCTTGGTCTCCTGGGGCATTAAGAATTCATGCCTCTGTTGACCTGTAAGCTTCTACTCCTATTCTAGGAGCGCTGCGAGCCATCTGCGAAGAGAATTGTCTCTCAAGCTGAATTGTATATTGTATTTCTGATGTGCAAAATGTTGACCCAAGGGAAGCTTGGGGACTCATTTTCATTAGTGATCTAAACACATTTTGGAGAGTAGGGTAAGGGGTGGTAATATTATTTGTTCCTCAGCATGGCCCAACTACCCCTATGTTATTGTCTACTGGCTCACAAGTTATCAGCCCTCTAAGTAAGCCACTTGGCCTGCACCTCACTAGCAGAACTGTACTTATACTAAGTTCCTGGAGGTTGCTGGTGAGGACCAACTCTCCAGTGAGAAATCAGGCAGGATGAAACCCTAGGAACACAGCTGCTTCTTTTCCTGGGACCTTTGTTCCTTATTTGCAGCATGTCCCTATCTTGAGTTGTACACATGTATCAATATCAACTAAATTTAATATCATTGGATAATCTTATTTTACAAGTTAAGCAAATTCTTGACACTTAATTATTCAGTATCTAAGACTCAGCTATTAACATGCTAGAAATGATAAACTTGTTTCTTCTCCAGCTGTAGTTTAAAAGTTATTTTCCATTGTCTTACAGATAGGATTTGAATCTCATCTTGATAATAACTTCTCAGATGTATATTGTGTTGCCATAGCTTCTGTTATTAAATTACAGGAAACTCACACGAAGCTGTGAGGTTAGGTATAGCCTACAGTCACAGGCAACGTCAGCGTGGATGATATTCCACAGTTGTAAATATTCTCAGACACAATGTGGCATCACTTCCACATACCAGTTTGGACACAGCCACACTATTTGCATGGATAAAAAGCAAAAGAAACACAAACAAACAAACATCAACATTTTTCTTTCCCCTTCCAGAAAAGTATTCAAGTCTCTTTCCATAAAAGCTTTTGTCATTTCCCATGTGCTTCCCCTAAATGTATTTTTCTATAAATATTTAACAAATACATGAAGAACAAAACAATGTTTTTCAAAGTCCATTTATTTCATCACCAGTTTTGCTAATTTCCAAATTCTTCCCTGGTTTGTAGAAATAAGGATCCAGCCTTATGTCTACTTAGCGAATGAGCCAAGCAGTGGCCAGGGCTCAACCCTTGCATTCTTCTCTCAGGTCCTGCAGCAGGCTCAGTGCTCAGAGGCCCCCTACTGACCTCTTCTGCTGCCCACATATCTCCCAATCTGCAACAGCCCTTTTCCTCCTCTCTCAATAATCTTTAACTGAAAAAGACATTATTCTGGCTATCATCTGTTTTGATGTACATGTTGTTTCACTTTGCAGAGGATGCCAATTTCCCCAGGTCTTATCCACCAAGAATATGATAAGAAAATGGAAAGGGTGATAAAGAAATAGCACTTTTAATCAACATTTGAATTCATTCGGAGGCAGTGATCCTAGAGCAAACTTGGGTCAAAGTTTTTCTAAACACAATAAATCTGGTTGTTTTTCTGTTTCTTTTTCTATTGTATATACTTAAGGTGGACTCCATGATGTTTTGATGTTTGTAGAAGTTTTTACTTCTTCAATGATCAAGTACATTAACATATGAATTCACTCTAATGCTTTTTTGCGCATGAATGATAAGGGGACATAAAATTTATCTGGGCAAATTCCCAGTATATGAACCTATGTCATCCAGTGTTTTATCACGGGATCAACTAACCTCAGAAAATCAATTGAAGGGCAGAAAGATCTGCACAAGACTCGTGATTTTAGGTTTCTGTCCACGTTGATGTGGCTCCCTTGACTTTGGTAAATCAAAGCAATTTGGTGGCCTGGGTGTGGTACAAAAATGTTAACATCAGAGCAAAAGGAGATAGAACGAGAAGGAAAAAGCCAGAGCGGGCCAGAAACAGCATTCAACCCTTCATGTCACCTTCCCTTGGCCCACTGCTGTCAATTAGGTTCCACCTCATGTTCCCATGTTTTCTAATAATATCATCAAATTGTGCTTTCATCAGTGGGTTAATGTGTCTGATGACATTAGAACCCTCATAATAAAATCATTCCATTGAAACCCTTGTCAACTTGTAATCAAGCCTTGGCACATTAGTTCTCGGGACACAAAAAATCCAAATCACAGCAGAAACATTAATATTAACTGTAGTCTTCAAGCTGTACATTAGATCTTCAGATAATTTGTCTGACATAACCACAACTTTTTACTCTGACAATATCATCCCTTTTCTAACTCTTTCTCCATCTCTATTAACCAGAATGTCTAACTTTTATTTTTGTCTATTTCTGTGTAGTTGACTTCCGAAAAGAGATTCTACATAATAATAATATGGCATATTTTTCTTTCTGTTCACAGTTTATTTCACTTAGCTCAGTGCCAGCCAGGTCTATCTCTATTACTGCAAATAGTGGAATCTCCTTTGACACTAGTATTCCATTACAGAGAGAAGAGATCCTTTAAGACTAATATTCCATTATAAAGAGAAGAGAGATGGAAAGATATATGTAGATGTACACACTATAACTTCTTTATCCATTTATTTTTTAATAGACATTTAACTTGCTTCTATATTTTGCATGCTATGAAAAATGTTTAGCGAACATGGGGACATGGATATGCATACAAAAGGGTACATATTGTGATTTGTTTTGTCTGTTTTCTATAGTGACTGTACTGAAGTATGTTCTTATTAACAGTTTGTGAAGGTTTTCTTCACTACATATTGTGACCTGCATTTGCTATCTCTAGTCATTTTGATAATAATCATCCCAAAAGTTGTAAGATGATATTGCATTGTGATTCTACCTGGCACCTAATGATTGATTGGGAAAATATGTTTTCATATATTTATTGGTAATTAGTATGTTTTTAGATAAATGTCTATTTGGGATATGTGTATTTATATTTTTCAAACATTTTTATTATTGTACAGTGATACATCATTTATATGGATTGATGGATCTGAATTTGTCTGAGTAGTACTTGTACATAATATGTTATTCCTTTGTCATTATCATTATTTGCTGATGAGCTTTAGCAATGTCTTACATAATTTGAATATTTGCTGTTTATCAGGTTTATGGTTTGAAATTTATTTGCCAAGTTCTTTGGCTGCCTTTTCATTTTGTTGATTGGTTCCTTTGCTGTGCAGAAGCTACTTAGATTGATAGAATCCCACTTGTTTGTTTCTGCCTATATTATATGATGTTTTGACGAGATGTCCAGTCTGAAATTTCATTGCCAAAGACAATGACAAAGAACTTTCCCTTGTTTTAACCTCAGAGTTTTACAAGCTGACCCGCTCACTATTTTTGTCATTTACAATGTTCGATTTTATCAGGATATTGCAGAGTATTTATTTACTATCGCCATTTAATACTCATAACGCTCCTTTGAGTTAGGTACTGTTATCAATGTCACTTGTCAGGAGTGTGTTTTGCGGGAGCCCTCAGCTTGTGAAACTTTAAGAGCTTGCCCAAGGTGACACAGGAGTGCATAGCAAACTGGGACCAAAACTCACATCCGCCTGATTCAAAATCCAGCCCTTCTCACCGCGTCACACTGCCTCCTCGGGTAAGACGTGGCCCAGATGCCTGCCAACGAGCTTGGAAACCTCATGTTTTGGCACCCTTCCTCCCTTGTCTCTGCACCCTTCTCTGCCACCAGAAGGAACAAATATCCGTGTACTTTTGGGCTTTGTCCCAAATAATATCGGTAAGGCCAATGAAAATTGAAAATACATTATCTTCCCTCCAGGATTATGAATTTTATTGGCAAAGACAGGTGTCACACATAACGGTATTTACAAAGAGAAAATGACAATAAATGTGATTATGACTTGGGTCTAACCTGGTTTTGAGTCAAATGGTGCCATGTTTTTTTTTTTTTTTTTTTTTTTTGCTAAAAATTGATGTGGATGTTATAAAGATTTCCTATAGAGCAATGCTGTCATATTTCAATGTCAAAAATAGAAGAGAAAATTTTATTTTTATCAGTATAATCCCCAATGTGTCTCTTGAACTGCACAGGATACATTATTTCTGAGGAACTTTCAAAAAAAGGAAATATTAGTACTATTTCAGAAATAAAATTTCAACATATTTCGAGTAAATATTAGAGAAAGGAAACACTGATTACCTTGGGGTGGTCTGTGATGGCAAGTATAGAAACTGAGTTACAGGCAACAAATCCCACATCACAAATTGACATAGTTTGTTTATCTCACTAGTGTTAGACTTCTGGTAGCAGAAAATAATTGGAGGGACACTATGAAATAACTGCAAATAAAACATGCACTTCAAACTAGACTCGAACTGAAGTGAAATGCAAACACTGAAATTGAAACAAAGGCAAAATATTAATGAAAAGTTAATGCTAGCAAGACTTCAAAAAAAAAAAAAAAAACAAGTGTTAAAACACAGACTAATATTTTATCCCTCACAGGGCAAAATGCAAGAAGTGTTTGTGTCCATAATGTAGGAAGGCCCACGTCTTTCACTAAGCGACTGTACATTTTCTTACCTTTGAACATGTTTTTATATTTTCCAGTCTGATAACATAGTAATTTAGAGAAGTTCTATTTTAATTGGAATAGAAATAAATAAGCACTAATACAAATTAAATTTTTCTGAACTTTTCAAAATTGCAAACAAATTAATACTTTTATTGTAAAAAACTACAATTGTGTAACTCACAACTATTTTAAGAATTTAGAATCCTTGCCAGCATCATACTGAATGGGGAAAAAATTAAAATAATTCCCCTGAAAATCAGGAGCAAGACCAGGATGTCCACTAGCACCACTTCTGCTCAGCAGTACTTGAAACGTCCACCACAATCAGGCAACAGTAGTAAATCAAAGGGATTCACAGGCAAAAGAAAGAACTCAGATTGTCATTGGCAGACAATATGAGAATCTTCTTAGAAGACCATAAAAATTCTACCATGAAACAGTTGGGGTCAATAACCAACTTCTTCAACTGGAACTCAAGATCAACACAACGTAATGACTATTACATGTGTGTACACTGATAATGAGCTCAGTGAGAAGGAAGTTATAAAACTGATATCACTCACAGTAGCTTTGAGAACAATGAAATGCCTGAGAATTAACCTAACCACAAGCAAAAGACTCTACAAAGTAAAGTATTCTGAAAAAGGAGATCAGAGAGGAGATCAGAATATGGAAAGATGTCTTTTACCCCTGAATAGGCAGAAACCGTGCTGTCGAAATCGATGTACACCCAAAATTGGAAAATATATTCAGTACAATCTCAATCAAAATAATAACAACATACTTTATTTTCTTAAAACATTTATTTATTTATTTATTTATTTATGGCTGTCTCAGCCTGTCCTGGGTGTGGGGCTGGTGCAGCATATGCTGCCCGGGATCAAACCACGGTCCTTGCAGTTTCCTAAGCTTGCCTAAGCAGGCGCTTTAGACTGCCTAGCCATCTCTCTGGCCTGATAGCAACATACTTTAGAGAAGTGCAGAAAAGAACCCTAAAATTCATATGCAACCGAAAAAGACCTAGAATAGCAAAAGAAGTTCTGAGCAACAAGAGCAGACTAGGAGGCATCGTCATACCTGACTTAAGCTATATTAGTTAAAGCTACTGAACGGAAGGTTGAATTTTGGTTAAAGTCATGATATTTAAATAGAAACAGATATGTTGATCAAAGGAACAACGTGGAGCATGCAGCAACATCCCCAGACACAGACACAGTCTGCTCTCTGCTCTTTGACAAAGTGGTCAAAAGCATATGTTGGAGGGTTGATAATCTACACAACAAGTGGTGCTAGGAAAATGTGTTCCGTGTTTGTGGAAGATTGAAACTGGAGCCTTATCTCTGAGCACATATTAAACTGAAAACAAAATGGATCAAACTTATAAACATTAGCATAAAGACATTAAACCTACTGGGGAAAAATAGATAAAATACTTGAAGACATAGAGCTAGGAAACTGAAACTTAATTGTACAAGAAATAACAGGAATCAGCAAATTGCATTTTGACAGAGTAAACTTTTATACAGTGAACAGATCAACTAGTAGAATGAAGAGAAAACATGCAGAAAATGTACATAAGCAACTCCCCCCAAATTTAAACCATCTACATTTAAAGACCCAGGTGCTGGGGAGATAGCTCTAAGGCGCAAGTGCCTGACTGGAAAGTGCAATGTCATGAGTTTGAACCCCAGCCTGTGGGGGGGAAAAAGAAAGACCCAATGAAGAACTGGGCCAAAAATGAATAGACCCTTTACAGAGGAAAAAATAGAAATGTTCAACAAATATATGAAAAGAATATCCAGAATCTCTGGTCATTAAAGGAATGTAAATTAAAACAATGTAAGAATGATAATTATTCAGAAATCAAACAAGAATAAATACTGGTGAGGCTGTGGTGAAAAAGGAACTCTCCTTCCTGGTAGGTGAGAATGTAAACTAGTACAACTACTGTGGAAATCAGTATGGCAATTTCTTAACGATAAGAAATGAGAAATTCCATCTGGTTCAGCTATCCTCCTTCTAGGCATCTTCCCCAAAGAATTTAAGGCATTATACTATAGTAATACTTTCATACAAATGTTTATATCACTATAGTTTGTGATGGCTAAATCCTAGAGCAGTGTATATATATGTCCATTAACAGACAGTAGTAAAGAAAAATCCTTATCTGTATATAATAGGCTGATACTCAGCTATAAAAAATGACAAATTTAAAATATATGTAGGAAAGCAATGTAGGGTTAAATAAGTCACACACATAAGCTTAAATACCATATGGCATTGCTCATTTGAGAGAGGAGGAGTACAAGGAAGAGAATTGTGAAGGATGGATAGAAGGCTTAGGGTTAAGGCTATTTATCATGATCAAAGATAGTTAATATTTAATGGGCTAATTTATGAGACCGTCAAGAACAGCTATGGTATCAGTGTTACAGAAACACAAAGCTGGAATTTAAATTTTTATCTATTAAAATGAAATATAATGTTTAATCATTAGTCTGTTCTTAAAAGAGTAGTTTACTTTCTAGGTAATCCTCCCAGATTACACATATTCTGCCTCTAACCAGAATAACATTGGATAATTTATTTTTACTTTGTTACATGCTTGATTTTTATTTTACTATTATATACTCGTATCCTTTATTTTATTATAGCCTACATTTAAATGAAAAAGGTTTCTTACCTAAAAAGAATTAAAGTTCTTTAAAAACTATGTTATATATTTGGTTTTCTTTTAAAATATTTTTGTCATATTGATTAAATACATTGTAAAATATTATAGCTCAAAAATCCTATGTTAATCAAATGTTCAAATCTCCTGACAACTCTTGATATTTTGACTTCATAAAATTGAATCCTAAATGATGCCTTTGGAATCTAAAACTGTCCTTCAGATATTCCAGTGGGCTCCTAGCACACTGCAAAGACTTGTTATTTCACTGTGTAGAAGAGAGCTGTTAGAAGTAATTAGATTTATTTGATATGTTGCTATAGATGAATTGTGTGGAAGTTGTCAGTCAGAAGGTCTCCCTAGGTTACATTTTATGGGTAAAATAATATTAATGTGAATGATATATAAATTGTAGGCTGTATGAAGTTTTCAGAAATTTGTCATCTCCTTCCCTGGCTATTGATGCTATTATATTGATGAGCTTTTTCTGCTGCTTTGCAAGACATTAGGTAGCAATAGGCTATTTTATCAGTTACCATCCCAATTTTGTTTTAAACTGTTAATTCATTGTATTTTTAGCTTTTAAATGTAAATACAGTTGCTTTTAACCAATCTGTTTTACTATGTGTGACAAATTAGTGATATTTTTATTTCATTAAAATACAGAAGGTTAGGACCTACTTTCAATTCCCTGAGCCACTTTGCTTAATGTTCTGTGTACATTCTACACACACTCTGCCTGTTTAATCACAATTTTCATGATATATTGTTTCAAGATGACTTTACATTGTGTTTTATTAACATTTAAAGACAATATTTTTTATTTTATGAAATAGTTAATCTTTGTTTTTAATTATAAATATATTTTGGATTAATGTTATGTTATTTTGTGTGATACACAACAATCAAATTTTCTTGTCAGTTGCATTATTCTTATAATGAAATCTCAATAGAACATTTATTCTCTAATATCAACAATGAGTTCATTGTGACAGTCTTAAGTGATTATTCCATTTAAGGTAGCTTTTTTATGTGTTTAGTACTGGGTCTTCAGGGTCTCACTACACAGACTGGATTCATAGTGGTCCTCCAGTTTTCAGCCTCCCAAGCACTGGGATTACAGATACTCACCACCCCACCCAGTCTCAGTGTCTATCTTAGTGCACCCCTGGGGCAGGGCCCTCAAAGCATGTGGTGCCAGGATCCAATCCTGGTCCCAGTGCTTTGCCTAAGTAGGCGCTATAGCCCACTGAACTGTCTGATCAGCCCTTTATTGTAGCTATTTTGATTGTTTCATTTTAGGGCTATCCTGAAAACTTTTGTATTCGAGAGAGAACCAGTACATTGTGAAAAAGTATTTCAGATTTAGAAGTGATAGTTTCTAATTTAAATGAATATTTATTCACTTAAATGGTATCATTCACTTTTCAAATGAATGGTATCATTTAAATGAATAACTTTGAAACCTACCAGTGGGCTTCCAGAAAGAAGCAGGAGGGTTCATGACACAGTAGTCTCTCAATTCCAGGAAATCAGGAGTCCATTACAGTAAAACCCTGAGCCTAGAGCAATTTGGTGCACAGATAGAAGGCTTCACAAAACTTCGTTTCTGTTTGTGAGCTGCAGAGCAAGTGAAAAGCATTTCTTCAACCATCTTCCTCAGAATGGAGGAGTGAATTAAGTTTGTAAACTGACATAACACTGCAGCTGGGCCTAAATGAATTGATAAGGGATGATTATGGTCTTTTTTGCAATACTTTAAGTATTTTAATGCTATATTCTTTTGGTTACTTAAGGAACATTTTCCTCCTTTTTGTTACTTCTATATAAATTATAACACATAACAAATTCATAGAGCTTTCTTTTCTAAAACAAAATCTTTACAAATAGTATCTTATTCTCTCTGTCTACTTCCAAGTCTTAATAAAATACAAATGTGTATATATAAAATACTTAAAATATAAAATCAAAATATTAAGTGAAGGAACCAAAAGTCTGAGTAGAAAATTACATCAAATATAAATATAATAATGTAAATATAATTTCGTATATATGTCTTAGCTGGATAGATTACATCTAAGCCAAACACATCTAAAGAAAGATTTATAGGTTATGTTTGGCAATACTTAAATATTTATTCAAGTGCAGTAGTGATATAGTGATATATTCGGTGAGTGTGAAGCATGTGTACATTCATATCTCTTTCCTATTTACTAGAATATGTATGAATTCTTTTTTACTTGTTATTTTTTGTCTGAGGAAATTTCTTGCTTGCTAACTGTTTTATAGACCACAGACAAAAAGCTACAAGTTCAAGGAAATAATTGATCATGTGAACAACAACGAATAAATCTTGGATAAAAGTTGGTCCATAAATGTCACCTGTTTTGAAATATATTTCCCCATATTTTTCTGATGTTCCCAGTGGAATTGAGTCTCCATTTCTCATAGAGGTAATTTGTTCATTATTTCATTTTCTATTAGTCTTCCAGGGCTATGACACAAAAATTACAGACTACATGGTTTAAACAACAGAAATTTGTTTCCTTATGATGTTGAAGAGTAAAAGCTTGAGATCCATTTGATCTCGGCAGTTTGGATACCTCGAAGACCTCACACCTCTGCCGGTGCAGGGCTCTCCTGTCCCCATCTTTTCACGTGATTCTGCCCTGTGGCGTCTCCTGTGGGCTCAACTCTGCCCATTAATTCATATGCTGAGAGGACTAACCCCCTGCACAATGCAATGTGACAGCTTACAGAGACAGGGCCTTGTAAGGCTGATGAGGTAAAAATGAAGCAATTAGGATGCATTCTAACCCAAACTAACTGATATGAGGAGAAGAAATTTGGACACACACACACACACACACACACACACACACAAAGATTACAGGGATGTCTGTGCACTGAGGAAAGACCATGTGTGCACACAGCATGCAGGCAGCCATCTGCAAACCCAGAGGTTGGGCTTGGGAGAAGCCGGGCTCCACCGCCTCAATCATGGTCTTTCAGCGCGGCAGGCTGAAAGAAATCTATCTATTTGAATCACTGCGTCCCTGGCATTTGGGCGTTATGGTCCTGATAAACAACACAAGGTCTGTTCCCTACTCTTCTCCTTAATGGTATCAGTGAGATTGGGGGGAGGTCCAGCCTGAGGCTCACACTTTACCTTGTTGACCTCCACTACCTTAAATATCACTGCACAGTACAGTTGTCCACTTCTGCTTCTGTAGGGAAAAAAGCAGTTAAATTATTCATTTGTTTCATCTCTTTTTAAAAATTGTTTGCATTTTTTCTCTTCTTAACTTGAACATTTCTTTCTTTCTTCTTCCAATTTTACATACGTACATCTGCTAACATGAACAACTGGTTAGAAAACAACAGTACGTATTATAACAAATACTGTGAAATCCATATTACTTTTTTAAGTGAAAATCTACATCACTTGTAACTTTTCCTGCTTTAATTCTAATTTGTACATTTATTTATTTATTTATTTATTTATTTATTTATTTATTTATATCTTTTCGAGACTGGGTCTCGTTATGCAGTTCAGGCTTGCTTTGAGCTCACTTTTGTAGCTCAGGCTGGTTTTCAACTCATACTTATCCTCCTGCCTCTGCCTCCCAAGTGCTAGGATTATAGGCAAGCACCATCAACCCTGGCTTTTACTCCCTTTAGAAAAATAAAAATTAAAAATTAAAAGGTTTATGCTTAATCTAAAAAAAAAAAAGCCTCTTACGCAGTCACATTGCAAAGGGCAGGGGTTGGGGTTAGAATTTAAGCACAATATCGAAATCTGGGGGAAGGGACTTCCAATTCAGTCACAAAAGCTATCTTTCTAGAATTATGTTCTCCCAATTTGTGAGCTCCTAGGACTATTCCCCGAGAGACAATTTGCACCTAACTCTGTGTTCTTTGTTTCAGACTGTATTTCCAAAGAATCTCAATGTTAAGCAGGTAGTTAAATATGTCTAGGAGGAAATGAAGAAATATAATGCTTGTTCTAAACGTTTTTTTTTTTTTTACTTTTAGGGAAGGGTCTACGGGATGGCCAGAGTCTCACTGCTAGATCTGACTAGTGATCTGCTGTTTACAGCCTCCCAAGAGCTAGGCATACAGGCGGGAGGCACCATGCCCAGGATCTTCTAAAAGACCTACAGAGAACTCCAGAATACAGTTTGAAGGAACATTTAAAAATGGAAGACACAGATAGATATTAGATTATGTGTTATGCTGTGTTTACCACAAATAAATAAAGGCAATGTCTTTGTAAATCTATTTTAGTAAAGAGGATAAAATAAATTGCTCTATAAGTAAATTATAATGGCTGAAGCTCGTTAGAAGTGCTTTCTCTCTTACATAACCATGGGGGGGGGCAGGGCTAGCTCTAAAACAATGAATGTTTTCACTCTTACTTTTCTGTAGCTCCAGTGGTGCCAGACTTCTAGCCACTCAGAACTGAAAGAGAAACCGGAAGCTTAGGAGGAAAAGAGTGGCCTCCTTAAAGTTGATCCACTACAGACACATTTGTGCTTTGATTGCATCTGACTGCGAAAACATGCTGGGAAATGTGAATGAATTTTGTGCCTTATGATTACTGATATAAAATATTTTCTCATAGAATAAATTTTGGTAGATATATAATATTTTATTCTCAGTCAGTGACATTACTCAGTTGAAAAAAAAAAAGAAAAAAATCAGCAAAATGACAAGCAAAGGATATTTGCAAACTGTCAAAAATTTATAATGTCTGTCTTTACGCAACAAAATTTCTAGTTCTTTTTTTCGTACTTAGTCTCATATAGAGATCAGAATTGTAGTGATGCTCCACTTTTAAGCCTCCTGAACGCTGGGATTACAGGCGCTTGCCACACGCAATCTCAGTGGCGTATCAGCATGCACCGCGGTAGGCCGGCGCAGAACACTGGAGATGGAACGCTGGTGCCTGCGTCCGTCTAGGGAGGTGCTTTAATCTGTTGAGCTATGCAGCTGGCACCAAAATTTGTAATTCTAATCATCGAATTAAAATATAAAACAACAAGTTATTATTAGGTGGACAAAACATACATATCTATTTAATGATTTATATTTTTAAAATATTAAAATCATTAGATACATGAAGAATGTTATCAAACCTAGGTACAAAACGGTAACATTTTAAGTCATACAAATGCATTTTCCTTTAAGACTTATTAGGCATGGATGGATTTTGGAAAAAAAAAAACAGTTTTAAATGTTAGTTATTTGAGAGATAATCAACAGAAATGCTAACAATTTTATTAGATTGTCTAATGGGGAGATTTAATTTGCCCACATTAGAAAATTAGAAATGAAACAAATATACACTTACAAAAGCTATAGAAATAAAAATATACAGTACATATAAAATATACTAAAATATAAATAATAAAAATACATTAAACATTAAATATATAAATATATAAACATATAAAATAAACCACAATTTATGTAAAAAACTCAATGACTTACATAAAGTGAATAAATTTTAGAATAAAATAAGTTAAGAATACCTGGCCCATGGGCCAGAGAGATAGCTCAGTGACATAAGCAACTGCCTGGCAAGTACAAGATCCTGAGTTCAATCCTTGGTACCAGAAGAAAATAAATACTTAAAGAAAATAAATAAAAAACCTAAGAAGACTTGAAAAACTCTAAGCAATAAAATAAAATAATAAAATTTCAATAATATTTAAAATTCTTCTTAAAAAATAAAAACACCTAGAATATAGTTGACTTCAGTAATGATTCTTCAAAATACTTCCAAATATGTCATAGCATTTTCTTCATTCCTTCAAGAATATAGAATATTAGAAAGGAACATACAGTGGGGCATGTTGGTATGCATTTGTGATGCCGTCATTCAGGAGGCTGAGGCAGGAGGGTCTCACTGTGTGTCAGATCCCAGCCTCAGCTCCTTTAAGACCAACGTGAACTACATAGTGAGACCTTGTCTGAAACAATCAGACAAACCCTGTCCAAGTCCATGAATGACTAAAAGAAAAATACACTTTCCATCTTTATCTGTGAAGTTCACAGTAGCCACATACTAAAAAAGGATACTAAAAAATATACCCTGAGAGCAGTTTCTTGTACACTTCACACACAGCAAACTCCAACTATATTTTTTCCAAACCTTTTTGTAGAACATAAATAATAAATGTGTCTTCATCAAGGAGGATTTATTGTACCAACTCAAGATTGGTTCGATATTTTGAAGTCATTTATGTAATATAATATTAATAATTGTAAAATAAAAACTACATTGTTACCTAAGTAGACACAGAAAAAAAATAATTTATCGAAGTAATAAACCCTCTCAACAAACTAGGAAAAGGAGTAACATTTATGGTAAAGTATATCAATTAAAATCTATGACTAGTATATGAAAGCCACATGATTTCCCAGTAATTTATGGAATGAATTTTTTTTTAAATCAATTATGTTCAACACTATACTAGAGATTCAAGTGAATGAAGTGTGGACATAAAGAAAGTTGCATATTAGAAAGTAAGAAGCAAAGTTATATTTCCTCACAAATATCACTGCACACTGAATACCCAATGTAAGCCACAGCCATATGTCACTACCTCTACAAAAAGGAAACAGATCAGCTTTTTGAACAAATAAAAACGTTCAGCAAAGGTACAGGATACATGACAGAAGAGTTGTATTTTTGTACTCAGTAATGAGTAATATGAAAATTATTGTGACAATACAATTTTCAACAGAATCAAACAGTGTTTTGTATAAAGCAAACATCTTTTAAAAAAGCTGTATAAGACTTGAACACTGAAAACTATGAAACATTGCAAACTAAATTAAAGTTTGTATGAACAGTGTTAATAGTCCATGATGATGATTGGAAGATTTATCGCCTATCATGACGATGAATAATTATTCTATAGATTTAGGTAATCCTTGTAGAAATGTTGGCAGAATATTTCTGAAGAAATTGGCAAACTGATTCAAAATTTCATACAAAGAACCCCAAATAATTAAAACTGTTTAGAAGAAAAACATGATGAACCTGATTATTTTCAAAATATGCATAACACAATGACGAAAACAGTGTGTCACTGACAGAGTTAGAGACTGGAGAGACGAAAATAGTAATTAGTTTTTAGTTGATTCCTTTAATTGATTCAAATGCAGATAGCAAAATAATTCATAGATAAAGCACAGATTTTGTAGTACTTTTTCTAACAAAATAATCTGTGTCCAATAGTAACATTTTAACATTTAATTCATATCTACACTCAAACATATTTAAAAGAACTACAGAATTAAGTGAGAGTCAACACTGACAGACTTAGAGGAAAACTAGCAAGTCTTTTTAGAATCATCTTAAAATTCTTCTTAAAAGAATCTTCACCAAAGGTATTTCATGAACAACATGGAAAGCAAAATTCATGAAAAATTGAGATCCAGCAAATAACTAAGAACTGCACATCAAAATACATTATTAAGAAATTGAAAGGTTAGACTGGAAAAACATTTATAAATGGTAGATCTCATGAAGGAGCATGCTAGCCACTAAATTTCAGTAGAAAGTTAAATGTTTCACAAAGGAGGAAAAAAAAAGAAAGATTAAAAAGCATACAAGCACGTTCCACATTAGTCATTAACAGATTTTAAACCAGACTTCATTTACTCATGCACAATAGATGGGTTAGCTGAAATCAGAAAGATAGGCAACAAGTGTTGGCGAAGATGTGGTGACAGGTAACCCTCAGATATTGAAGGTTACTTTCAATTCAACTTCTCGCTATGTATCCAGGGAGAGGAAAACTTACATTTATCGTATATTTATAGCAGCATCATTTAGGTTAATGAAGACCAGGAATTAAACTCTTCAGTGGTGAACAAAGAAACTACAATAAGCAACACACAAGGAAGGCTCAAACACGCTCGCTGTAAGGGTGAGGGACCTCAAAGACATGCCTCGTTGCTGACAGGCAGGCCTCTTCTCAAAGGATCATCCAGTCATTGTGTCTTTGCAGTCCATAAAATTTGGGTTTCAGCTACTTAGCTCTGTCCTTGTAGAAGAAAGGCAGGCATAGATGATTTAAAAATTAAGGGCTCTAGTGGTAGCCAACACAGTTGATTTATAAAAACAGGACCTAGGCAAGATTTGGCCTGTGGGCAGAAATTTGAATTAAGTGAAAAGAATCAGTTGCCAAAGGCTATTTCCTGGATGACTCCTTGTCAGAGATGTCAAAAAACTTGAGACTGGGAACAAACTTTAGTAAGAAATGGAATGCAAAAGACGCATTTAGAATGAGGTAAAGAGCCTAAACTTAGATTTTGCCGAAGGCTGCACACTATGAAATTTATTTAAAAATTTTGAGTTTGAAATTTGAAATGAACAATTTTATGGAATGCAAATTATATCTCATAGTGTTAGTAAATGGACTGAAAGTAAATCTTATGAAACATTTTCATCTGATAATTATATATAAATGACATATGGTTGTAATATTATTTGGAAATCTCTTCTGTATTATTACATTTTTCATAAAAATGTGAAAAAGTAATTACGTTGAGTTCTAATCCGTCATTTTGAATACAAGTAACAAGAGACTCAGCAGTTCCATTACTCATTCAAAATTACGTAGCCAATTAACGTAGAGTCAATGCTCAGATTCAAGCCTCCTTATGTTCATTTCCTTCCTACTGAGTTTTATTATTTTACTTTCATGGCATTGGAAAATGAAGTCAGTAGAGAATAACATTGTTCTGTTTCTTCTTCCAATCTCTCCATGTTGATCCGATTCATAATAAACTTGATCAGAGAAAAAAATAGTAAATTCCTGAAAGCATAAAGGGCTACATTCAATGTCAGATATGAAAATTCTATGTTTTGAGGAAAATTTTAGGATTTAATCAATCACTGGAATGGTGGAGTGACACAAATAAATTTTATAGCATGATGCATTTTTTTTTTTCTATCAAGGGGTGAATTTTCTTCTAACACTTAGGAACCTTTTGAGAATTAATTCAATGCCACAGCTTCCGGAGGGTTAATATCTTCAGTTAGCTGTATGTGATATTTAAGAACACAGAAATTACTTTTAGAAAACGTGAAACTTGCGATGAAATGTTAATGCATTTTTTGTATATATGTGATCTTTTCATCTTTTAAATATCAGGGCCACAATCGCCACCCTTTAGAAAAGATGAACACTTTAATTCATCCCTGCTTGTACAAGTTTCTAAAGCATTAGAATTATATAAATGCTAGCAACATGCCAGAACATTAGCAAAGATGGAAAGTTCACACTATAGTGTGGTTACTTATTATTATTCATATTGATTACATTGCATTTCTGTGTTTGTGTTTGACATTTCTTTAAGTTGGAAAAGTCATTAGTGTGATTTCCTCTATGTTGATTTATACAGCTGCCTTCTTTGGCTTGCGACTATGATTTCATTTCTCATGATGAATATCGTAGACTATTAATGTTAGCAATCTACTTTCCAAAAGTTTTGTGCCCCAATCGTTTTTTTTTTATTTTTATAAAATGTTTAGAAAATGCACATGTATTTGTCTTTTAGAAGGAAAGATGCAGGCTTAGCAATAGAATGCCTCACCCCTTGTAGATCTCTGATTATTGCTGTCATTGACAAGGTGAACACCCACACCATGGGAATGAACTGTGGAGCTCATCTGCAGGCATTGTCCAGTTCTACACATCTCATCCCTTTCAGTTAGAAATCAAAAGCCAAAACTAACTGAAACAAAACAAAAAATTAAAAATGGAATAAATACAAATCATAAAATGTGTAAGGGCGGTCAAGAGGAAGTACCATAAATTTTACAGAAGAGACACAAGCTTCTTTAGTGACAAGCTGAGTTAACTGGGGTTAAATGTGCCATTGTATTGGATCTGAAGGTGGAGACTAGGAGATTAGCTCAGAGCACATATTCAAGACAACCAAATTGTACTGAGATTGTTTTCCTTCACTTCTGTGTCTGCACTTCATTTAAAGTAGCTGAATGCATGGGAGATATTGCATTGGTTTTAAATTGCTATTATTTGCTAAGTAGACTTAGTAGCCTAGAAATCTTAATCTCTGTGATTTAGCTGTCTGTCCTAGCAATAATTTATGAAAGCGAAAGGGCATACTTTTGGTTCCTCTAATTAAAAAAGGGGCGAAATTTTGGCTTGCTTTTATTTGGTAAAGAAATGAAAGATCTGCTTAATTCACAGTGACAAAGAAAACTTTTAGAATGAAAGATAAATGTTTTCTCCTGAATTTTTGAAAATGTTTATTTTAAATTGTTTTCTTTTATTTAAAAATGTATTTATTTGGCACACTGTCTCATTACAAAGCTCACCCTCACAGTGACCTTCCTCTGTCAGCATCCCCAGCACTGGGATTACAGGTGTGCACCACCAAGACTGGTTTTGGTAGTTGGCACAGCATGCTCACAGGCTTCCAGGACCCATAAGGCATGTGGTATTGGAGACTGAACTCAGGACCACATGCTTGCCAGGCAGGCATGTAGACCACTGAGCTATCTAGCCAGCCCTCAATTTTAATTATGTAGGGGAAATGCAAATATATCATGAATTCTGGACATCAAATGAAGCTGTGTTTTAAATGAGTTTTGAGGAGTTTGTAAATTTATATATTTGGGAAATACTTTCCTCAAGTCAGAGATATTTTTCTCCCCTTTAAATGTTGCATAAATCTGACAGGAAAAGCCTTGAAAGAAAATCATGGGAAAGTTGGTAGAACTCTTAGTCACATAAATTACACCAATTTGTGCCTGAAGACATTTGTCTTATTAACTGGTTTGCATTGCAGGTAGTCCTCAATTTAATTCTGTCTTTCTTCCCAAAGATCTCAATTTCTAATGCAGCTTTTATAGAATTTTTTACTATATGACAGTCTTCGAAGTATGTGGATTAATTCATTTACATCTCCCAGTGACTCTAACAAGTAGATGCCAAAGCCAGCCCTAAACTGGGAATGGGAGATGTCCTGATAAACCTAGTGTTTAAATCAGCATAAGCCACAACTGCACTTAGCACAGGTAACCTCCCAAACATTGTGCTTTAGCAGTGCTGTCCTCCTAGGACGTTGGCTACTTAACTTCCTACATGGTAGATTGGGAGCTATGGCTTGCTGCCCATGCCCAGCATTAAAGGGGTGCCTTAGCCTGGGATAAAATTAAGTTCTAGATATTAAGAAAAATTTCAGGTAAGTGCATATGGCTTTGACACTATCATACAGGAAAAACATCCTAAATCAAACCAACAGAAGTTAGGGACTGTGTCTAACATTACAGTTGGGGAAACTGAGTTTAAAATAACTTCCCCTTACCTATTCTAATATTAAGAACAAGAGATGATGGGATTTGCATGATATTTTTCATTTATGTTTTAAAAATTGAAACTCCATTATAAACAGAAATGCTTGAAAGAAATGTATCATCATCTCTGAGAGTATGATCTAATATTTGAAACAATGTAGGATTTTTGGAAGATCCACATTCCAAGTTTTTAATTTTTTAGAGGAACAAAATAACAGCTTTATAATTGCAAAAGGGATCATTTCTTTTTTAAAACAAAAGTAACACTACTTTACTCAACCTGTTATGAGTGTAAAACTCATTATTTCCTGAGAAAGTATCCTAAAAAATCTTCTGTCCCCACCAACCCCAAGCCTAAGCCCTCCATACACATGCACACGCACACAGCCCCAAAACATGCCCTGTACTAAAATTCACGTCTCTGTGTTAAATAATATACATGTGTTGGATCCTCAACCAAACTCATTTGCTCTAGAATTTTGAAAGGAATCATATCCATCTCAATCAGATCTTTACCCAGCAACTTGTCATTAAAATGAAAGCCCTGAGGACAATGAGAGGGACTTTCTGTAACTCAGGTCTGAAGGTTGCCCTGGCCCTGCCATCAACATGAGCAGGCCAGACAGTCAACATGTACAAGTCCAGGTTCTTCGACCCCCAGCTAATCAGGAAAGAAGCCCCGGTAATGAGAGCAGATTAATGCAAATGTGGAGTTAAGTCTGTGAGGCTGCCGAGCTTCCCACACTGGTCAACAAAACAATAAAACTCTTTCAGGGGTGGCGAGGTCAGTACTTACTGTTGAGCTCTATAGCCCTCAGCTCCCAGCCCAAATGCATTAGATTATATAAATGCCATTATTCATTATAAAATTGTCCGGCCTTCTACAATGCAGCCCTGTAGTATTTGACTCTATGACCTGTACTTAAAGTGACTCTTAGGGGTCGACCCCATGCCTTGTGTAGAGAACATTTCTTCCCTTTACTTATTAAACTTATTCTCGTCATTAACCTCTTCCCTAACCCTTTGATCCCCCCCCCAATGGTCTCAGCATCAGAGACAGAAATAATTGACTTGTTGTACAGAATCACCCTAATAGGAAACCCCACAGGAACGTCTTCTTAGAAGCAATCCCCTTAGTGGCAGATAAGCTATCTCCATCAAAATCTTGCTATAGCATCCTCCTCATGAGGGGCCAATTCAAGCACCCCACACCGTCCAGCTAATTGAAAGAACATTCCATAGTTTTCTGTGGTGAGGTAAAGGATTGTACATTTGAGAGTCTAGGTTGGATTCTCTGCCTGGAAGTGAGATTTCTGACTAAGTTTTCTGCAACAAAAAGAGAAGATAAACTAAAAATCAAATTAAACAATGTCACCCTTGACAATCAAACTCTGTAGTGCAGGAGACACCCAAGAATACAAAACGTTCCCGAGCCAAAGTGGGCTGTTGTCTCCACCAGCAGAGGGTAAGGGAGAGTGGCCCAGCCTCTGGAGCTGTTGTGGGTGCTGAGACCTCTGCAAATGTCTTTTACATTGCCTCAGGACATGGCAAAAGCACATTACCCTCTAAATTTTTGATAGTCATGGCGTCACATTCTCTTGATGGGAATAGTGAAAAATGGTGTTGCTGTCACTACTTGTTGATTGATAAATATTTGCTACATAAAAGATAAATGAATCTTTCTAGGACCTTCAGGTCATGCTAAACTTTGAAGTCTTACTTCATTTTTCACAGTGGGAAGCTGCCTTAGAAGCCCTGATTCTCACAACATGTAGCCCAAAGCAACGGCATGAGCTTTAGTGGTAAGAGAAATGTCCACTCTTGGGTCCCACTCTAAGCTTCTTAAAAAAGAATGCTGGGGATATTCATTTGCCACCACATCTTAGAATCTATTTTGTTAATGAAAGACTGAGTTTTACCTCTCTCCATTGACTCACTTTGTCTATACACATCTACACTCAGAGCGACTCCCTGAAGCCTTGTATTTGGTAATGACTTCACATATTGGTCTTGTCTGGACCAACTCTATAAGCTCAAGATCTCCAGATTGAATAATGATAGCTTGTGAAAAGCTGTTTGATTCGGGGTGTGCATGGATGTAGGCAGTGTGAGTGTGAAGAGCGTGGAGTGTGTTGGTGTGCCTACTATGGTCATGGTAACTGAAGAATTTATTGCACAAAATATAATTCATAAAATCAGAAATCATGTATTAAGTTTTCTTATAAGTGCAACCCTCACTTCATCTAGATTTTAAATTTCTACTTTCCTATGTATGCATATTCTTAAGTTAGTCTTGATAAGCTATAGAATATCAATCCTCTACTAAAAATGAATTGAAATCCAATCAACTCTAGAAATACTGACAATCCTACTTGCTGATTTTGGCTAATATCTTGGCCAGAACAAGGGAACAAAACAAAATGCCTGCATGGGAAAATGATATTAGTGCTTGCTTGTCTCTCCCATGCTGCGTCCACTTGATTTTTACTTTTTATGTTCTCTTTAAAATTGCACATGTCTCCTGAAGTCTTCTGGACTTGTACGTTTTCTTTCTCTCTCTGCAGTCCTTATCAGTGACCAACTCTTTAAGATAGATTTTATTTTTCAGCCTGGCATGTTTATTTATTTATTTAGTTAGTTAGTTTTAGGTCAGGGTCTTCAGAGTGTTCAGGGTCTCACTAGTAGATCAGATTCACAGTGATCCACCTATTCACAGTCCCCCAAGAGCAGGTGCACACCACCACGCCCAGTCTAATTGCATCTCAATGTGCCCTGTGTGCACGGCCAGCACAGCAGGCCTGGGGATCAAGCACTGGTTCCTGTACCTGTTCTCTGGAGCTTTAATCTGCTGAGTTATTTGGCTAGCCCTAGTCACAATTTTTGTTTAAATTAATATGTTTTTTTCTAACTTTATTAATTCTTTTCTTATGTAAAGCTTACAGAATCACATCATCTATGGGGATAGGAAGAGAACCAACTTGGAACAAGTGTAATGTCAGAGCAAAGTCTATCCTAGACAGCCTGGTCAGGGAAGACCTCCGTGTTCTGTGGGGAGAAAATGGAACCGAGAACACCAAGGAAGAGTCAGTTTGTGGAACCACGGGGAGTAGAATTCCAGGAAGAAGAACAACTTAGCTATGATGTAACTCCAGGTAGGATGTGAGGTTTGGAGCTGCAGGCCATGATACTACATTATAGACTTTTATTCTGGCAGCTTGGGAAAGCTTGCTATGGAATCGAAAGCATTGCCATGGCGTGTCTTTAGAGGATCAGTTGATTCACCAGTGGGGGACGGCTGGCAAAGTGAGCACAGAAGGAAAGTGAGGCCAGTGAGGCGCAGGAAGTGAGAATGCAGGTCAGGCACAGTGGTGGTAAGACAGGCTTAATGGCAGTGGAAATGCAAGAGGTGAGATTCAGAGTGTACTTTAGGGATAGAGTTTCTAGACCCTGCTAATGGATTCACTATGCTACAATAAAGCCAGTGTGTTACATCCCCGAGGAATTAGCTGTTTAAAGGAAGACTTTTAACCTGAACTCCCTTAACTCAGCTGAATGCATTGCTAATGGCGCAGTTCTGTTCCAGGGCATACTAGGGCAGCTGTCCTTTATTCTCTCTCAACTGGCATCTCGAGGTGGACTGAGTGCACTATTCAATGCTCAGTAACTCACTTAACAAAATTCAGACCTTTTCTCCCATGCATGCCAAGCAAGGCTAATTATGCTTGTAGGTGACTGCGATTTACTGAGAAATAAATAACAGAAGGCCACAGCACCAAGAAAAAAGAAATAATAATGCCATGAGAGAAAATTTTAAGAGTAGATAATAAATTAAAAAATGCTGTTATTTGTCTCCATTGTCCCCTTAGTCATGCATCCTGTTTGTGGCCTTGGAGGCTTTTTGTGTGCTGGGCTCTGGGACCTTTGCACGCGGCATGGGCCACTTTCAGTCAGGAGGCAGCTTCAGTTGACCTTCTCCTCACTTTCAAAACAACAACAGTCACAACAGCAGTCTCCGTAGCAGTAGCTATAAAATCCCCTGGCCTGGCTCTCTCTCCCTTTTATTTTACTCCCCTCCTGTGGCAGTGAACACAAAGGACAAATCTGTCATTAACTATTTGCAAATGATTGGTTCCTGGCTGCAGCTGTTTGCTCTCCTGATGTCCATGCCAAGCACAGCTGCTCAGATGTGCCAGCTCAGTTCAGCTGGACGGCTCCCCACCTACTCCCAACAGCCTGGGGAAGAACAGGACAGGCCAGAGTCCACAACGGCAGGAACGAGTGTGATTTTCTCCACTGGCAAAGTGACCCCGCATTTCCGCTTTGCATGAGCCTTGCTGCATTCTGTGCTGCATGATTATGGCTAAGAGGCGCTGGTGAGCAGCCTGTCCACCCGTGGACACTGCTACCCTGAGGATGGAGGGGCGAGGACTACACAAAGGTTTTTTTGGTCAGTCCCTAAGAAAAGCAGCTACGCTTCTGCCCGAGTCCTTTGGTTGGATTTTTTAAAAGCAAGCAGCTTTGAGCTTTCACTTATTAATTTTTGCCAGCTTCTAAAGGTCAACGGCCTGGCAAGCAGAGATTCACAAATAACAGGTGCAGAGACTCCACCGTCTGCCTCCATGGGACATCGCTCTGTCACTTTTATTTACTGAATCAATCCACCAGTGTCCAGCAGGAGAACAACAGCTAAATGGCCATTAATTGTGGGCTGATGTGCAGATGAAACAAATCTCCAAAGGGACTGTAAACCTTTGTTCCTTCCCTCCTCCTGCTCTTGCTATGGAATTAGCAGTAAATCATTCAGCAGTTGCATCTCCTTATTATAAATTTACCCTTAAGATTGTCTCTGATGAGCCAGTACTAACCTCTCTTTTGTTCTCTCTCCTTTCTTCCTTTTTTCCCTCCTCCCTCCCTGCTTCCCCCACCTTCCTTCCCCCTTCCTTCCTTCCTTCCTTCCTTCCTTCCTTCCCTCCCTCCCGCCCGCCCGCCCGCCTGCCTGCCTTTCTACCTTTCTTCCATAGTTTTATTTTCCTTAACCATTTTTATCTTCCTCTAGGATCATCTCTCTATTTTTATCTCTCACGCAAATGTTCACTCACATACATAATGACTTCTTAATAAACTTGTTTCACATCCCATGGAGCATGATGAGCAATATGTAGTTGATAGCTGACGATCCTACTCATTCCACCTTTGGCCTTCCTTCCCATATGGATGTGTAGACACGGAGTATGGTGTGTGGATACAGATGGGATTTCTGTGGAAAGAAAAAAAAAGGAAAAATCTATTCATCAGTGGGGATAGTTGCTCCTTGTTTTTGTCATTATATTTCAGGAAAACTCTTTTACTCATCAGAGTTAAAAAAAAAATGCTTATTCCAATGTGAAAGGGAGCTTGAAAGTAAGAGGTAGACAGAGAGGAAATGTAACAGACCTGAGCTTTGTCAAAAAGTCTGGGGAACTCATGGCAAGATTTTGGGTCTTATCTCTAGGTTTGGACAGGGCTGGTTGGGCTGCTTGTGGTCACTCATTGCTGAAATGTGGTTTGAGGTACTGAGAGAGGCAGTCCTCAGTTCCACAATCCACCCAAGCACCAGTCTCCCTAAGAGGCTCACATGTATTAGAGGTTGCATCATAGTTTGCATTTTTGTATCAAGTATAATCTTTTTCGTGTGTCCTTTACAAATATTGTATGTTTCATTCTAATCAGTCATTTTCACGTTATTGTGAAGAATTCTACGGCCATCAGGAGATTGAGAGTGCAGCAGAGTACTGACTGAATGGACAAGAGTGACTATTCATGGAATGCTCCAGAGAAGAAATTTCCTCAATGAGAACAGGGGAAAGGCAAATTTAAACAGGGTAAGCTTTCCATGTTTCATAACAGGGCTAAAAATGAGCCTCGTGTAGGCACTAATAAATTACACCTACAGGCTAGGGCGGGGGTGAAAATTATTCTTGTTCAGAGAAAATAACTGCAGGTAGATGGAGCTCCATCCGAGTGAGTTATTCATGTCGTATATTTTTGCAGAAGCATGGCATAGTGCGCTGTCTGGGACAAAGGAAGAAGCACAACTAACCTTCAGAAATGTAGTAAAATATTGCTTGCCAAGAATATTCACAGGTGGGATTTCCTGGTTATTCACAATTTCATAATAACTGAAAGATAACCAGATTTTTAAAATTCATGCTGATATGTATATTTAATGCGGTTTCCTTAACAATGTTTACATAAAATGGTTTTCAGAGGAAACAGTGTAGCTTAAATAATAGTCACTAAGTTCAGATAGCCCAGGGTTTATATCTGACCTCCTGTGTGTCTTAGAGGAAAAACTCACTGGCTTTAGCCACTTCTCTTTACTGAAGTAAACAGAAACTGACATTGGCTCTGCCTCCATCAGATTAAGAACCTACACCTAACATCCGGGTCCTGAAATATCAAGAAGTACTTGAAATCATGAAATAGGAATGTTGGCTTTTACCTACTGCAGAGGGCTAAGTGGTTGCCTTGTCGCCCATTTCTGGGTGTGAGGTATATAAATGGCTTATAGGCAAATCCAATACTTAGGTCCTTCATATTTAGAGAGATTTGATGGAATTCAAGTTTGTTGAAGTCTCAAAGATGGTTAGCTCCTCTGTGGGTAATATCTTCCTTGTACTTCCACAGGTTTTCTCAGTACCACGATGTTTAAAAAGTGGGAAGCAATAGAGCTGAAGAAATATTCACTAAATAATTGGTTATTGCGCTAAAATCTCTTTGTGAGTGAATGTAAAGAAGCGCAAGGAAAGTAAGTTTTGACAGTCAGTCCTAAGTAAAGTGTTCCTTTTCTCAGAGCTGAGAGAGTTCAGCTTCTCCAAGGAGAGCAGGAAGCCAATATGATAGTTACGCGGGACAAAGTGACTGAGGTAAGAAGAAGAGTGCAAGTTCTGAGGAGTCAGGTCTGTAAAGGGCCTAGTCTCAGTGTCAGGGTTTGAAACAATAGTAGCAGCAACGCAAGCTTGTGACATGTTAGAGCCTCATCACTGTAAGACACTATAGGAGGTCATCTCTGTGTAACTAGTAGCTCAGTTGCAAAGTAGTTCTATGAACTTTCTTGACCCAAACAACATGTCTTGTTCTCAGTTTTTCTCCTCTCAGAAACTAAATATTTTATATTCATTTCCTCTGATTTTTTTTCTAGCTTTGAAGTTCTGCTCATCCAAGATAGTGACGGATATACAAAAGAATATGGCAGGCTCAGCCAGGAATGTGATCTGACATATTACAGAACTGACAGGTTTTTTTTTGTTGTTGTTGTTTTGTTTTGTTTCTCATTTTCCAAAATGCACACTTCCAATTGAAAATTCTGCTGTGAAGCTTGATGCAAAACTATGCACTAGAATCCTGCTGCAGCCACAGAATGTTATTGCTGGGAAAAGAGAAATATTGAGCTTTCAGTTGAAGGTTAATCCTTATAATTTCTTAAAACATAAAAATAGAGAAATTCCAATTATAGGGCATCTTAGTTTCAAGTGCTTTAAAAATCCTTTAATTAGAGCCAATCACAAAATTATATATAGGCAGAGAAGCTGGGAACTAATTTTGAAGGTTTAAGGACAATGCCAGCTTTGTTTTCATGGAAACCAGATGGAGCTTTGAACTTCGCTATGTGTGGAGTGGAGCCAGGTTTTGATAATGATGAGTTATGTTTGATTCTTTTTTGAATATTTATGTAGTTGAATATATATCTAGTATAAATGGTTATAGGAAATACTAGGCTTGAAGAATCCATTAGGAGTTTTTAAAAAATCAAATGTAGGAGGGAGGTTATATTGTTAAACTTCCTGTCAGTTATATAATCCCTCTGAAATGAAGACATTGTATTTATTGAGTAGCTTATACTGTGAGGCTTTTCAGTGCGCTAAGGGATAAAACAATTTTATTTCCATGTAACAAAATGGTCCTTAAAAGTGGAAAAATGTCATTTGTTTTCCATTTTGCTCCATCGTTTAAGCAGTTATATTTAAATGAAAGGCATACCTGGAATGTTGTGGAAACTGTGAATTAATTTGATAGTTCATATGTCAAATAAAATTAAGTTTGTAGAACATCATATGCAACATTCAGTATTAAATAGCAACAAAAGAAACTTCTTGTCCTTGTAGAGTTTATCTTAAGAGTAGGTAGGCAAACTAGCACATTTACTACATAAGGGGGACCCCACTAAGTTCTACAAACAGCAGACTGCAAAGCAATGATTAAGATGAGATTTAACCTTAAATTTCTGTAGTAATTTCTAGGAACTTAGTGAAATTTTCAACTTTCATGAGGAGCCATTCAGTCCTCAACTTTTGTCTTTGTTTCAAGCCAGCTAACCAAGACAGAAGCTTCATTAAGTGTTTGATGATGATTTGGAAGCTCTTTGTTTAAAATCTCCAGAGGATTTCCACACATATTTAAACCTCAGCACCATTAAGAGACTGGACATAGATATTCTTTAAACCTTTGATCATTTGAAGAGGGTTTGATGGGTTATGAGGAGCCTTTCATGTTGGGAATTCTTATGTCATTGTCCATTGTAATCCATGACACTTGTTATCTTCACAGGAAAAAGTTCCCTTGCCATTTAGAAATTCAGCCGTAGGCATCTCTCCTGTGATGTGTGACCTAGAAGACAGATAAAAAAGGAGCTCATCTAAGCAAAGGAATCCAAGATTTTATTGCTTTCTTAGGTGACTATCTCCAGATCTTGAGACTGAGTTGCTATTGAATTAGAGAGATTAAACCAAGAATGAGTTTTTCTCCTAAAAGTTAAAAAGTCTGGAGCCCAGAGGAGTTGTGGGCATCTGTATCTTGCCAGAAAGGTAGGATTGACTTCTTTAGAGTGATTGAATCATACCTGAATCGGGTCTATTCCTGCTTTTGAATTAGAGTCCAGTGTCCAGGAAACCGTGGGTATAATTTTTACCAGGAACTTTTCTAGTTGGACTCAGATTATAATGAAATGACTCTTAGTACCTTAACAGAATGTCATCTCTTATTATAAACCAGGAGAGAGAGAGAAGAAAAAGTCACTCATTTATTTTCTTGAGACTTGTGGGGTTCACAAAAAATTTCTAATTTGAAAAATATGCTTCAAAATAAAAAAAAAATAAAATAAGAAACATGCTTGGTAAATATTTTCACAGGGAGAGAAAGCAATGACGTATATACTTAAGACACATCCCAGCTATCAGTGAGGAAAAGGTGAAAGATTTAGTAGGAACCAGCCATGCCAAGATTGCAGCTGCCAGGGGTGGGGAGATCGCTCAGTAGAGTACGCATTTGACTGGCATGCACGAGGGGCCTGAGTTCAATCCCCTGTCCCGCAAAAATAAACAAACAAATAAATAAATAAATAAGAAGATTGCAGCTGCCTTAGCAGTCCCAGGAACTACCACCTGCTCAGGTGCAAACCATCCATTACTAAATCCAACCTCCATGCTCCTCAAATTACTCACCAGTTAATATCTTCTTCCTCTAACATAACACCCATCCTTGCCCCACCTGTGTCTGACAATTTGGTCCAAGTAAAGTCTTGGGCATTTTCTATCATACACTTTCAAATGCTCTTGTCCTTGAAATCCTTAATTCAGAGATCTTTTCTTCCTTTTTTATTTATTTCTCTTCCTTCCTTCCTTCCTTCCTTCCTTCCTTCCTTCCTTTCTTCCTTCCTTCCTTCCCTTCTTCTTCTTCTTCTTTGTTCATCAAATTCCAGCTTAGCAAAGGATCCGATTCAAACATGATTTGTGATTTATGGAATAAGCAGAGCTTTCTACAGAATTAATGTATATATTTCACCATACATATGTTAGTGCCCTATTTTGCCACTTTGTTCATTTAACAAATATGTATTCAGTTACTATTATGCACTAGTGATAGAATATTGTTAGCATTTATGATATCACTGAAAGCATGGGACACTATTGCAATTTTTTCATATATGATCTTCCCACTAAACTAGATTTCTTGAGAGTGGATTCTATTTTAGCTATCTGTACATCCCAAGAAACTAGCCTGGTTCTTGTAATTTAATAAAGTGCTGAATATCTAATTTATGAATTAACTAAACAAATATAAATATATTTCATGGACCCCTGGCTCCAAATACAGTAATATCTATGTCTATTGATATACACCGCTTTTCTCTTAATGTGGTTTGTGTTTCAGGAAATTTGGAAAATCATGTATTCATTCATTACTGATTCAATTCTGAAACTGTAATTCAAAATTTCCATTATTCTCTCTCCCTGTCTCTCTTTTTCATAATGTCTTCTTTGTTTTTTGTCCTCCCAGCCACTTGCTCTATCACATTCCTGGATAGATGATGTAGAGATTGGAGGCCAGAAAGAAACTTGTATGTATGTATGTATATATGCATGTATGTATGTATGTATACAAGTATGTATTTAGGGCAGGGTCTACACGGTCTCCCTATGGAGATCAGACTCATGGTGGTTCTCCTCTTTTCAGCTTCCCAAACGCTGGGATTACAGGTACACGCCACCACACCCAGTGTCAGTCTTTGTTTCAGGGCACCCTAGGAATGGGGTTGACATGGAGCATCAGGAATCAAACTCAGGTTGCTGTGCTCTGCCTAGGCAGGCACTTTAGTCTACTGAACTATCTGGCTCGCCCCAAAAGCACTTGTTAACGTTCTTGTGTGTTCTTCCTGCTGCAAGATTACCGGGTGTGGCGAATCCCTCACATGTCACTCATATTTCATGTTACATTGGGTGTGGCCTTTGCAATTTTCACATTTTAGATTTGAAGAGATCTTACAGGATATCTAACCTATATCTTGCTCTATTTTTAAAATAAATCTTCCTGGCTACACTTGAATGCCTACAATGAAAGAGCCTAACCCATGCCTGAAAACATTTAAGCAGCAGTTATTTTTTACTTTGTGACAGCTGCGTTTAGTTGCTCTCTATTCTCTCATTGCCTGTCCTCTTAAAATTTCCTGGTGCCACAGTCATTGGAGTACGTAACAATTCACAGCAAGTGCCAAAATCTTTAGGAAAAATAACTACAACAACTTGGGTTAATGCATATATAAATATGGAGCATTTCTTTTTCCTAGAACAAGGTTGCTGAGGTAAACTTTAAAAGTCAGTGTAACCATGTCCAGGTCCTTGTCCTATTGTCACTTCTATGTGGCCTAGGGAGAAGGGAGGGGGCTACCAGTTCTCAAAGCAATTAGGGCCTCTCTTGGTAAGTCTCTGCTCTGCTGAGCAGCTAGAGCTTTACTCACCTCTCTGGGTAATTTACTTTGTGGTCAGATCTTGGCCGCTGACGAGCTATATTTTCCCAGTTGGTGTCAGCTAATCAACACTTGCACAGAGCCCGCTGTGACAGAACTCTGTTCTAGACTCTACAAACATTGAACAACAACGGCCATGGCATCTTGCACATTCCACACTATTTTTTTTTTTCTCCTTCTATAAGGATGGTGTTAGAAAAGAAGAGAAGGAAGAATGCAGAATGGAGTCCTCATTTCCTCTCTGTAAATTTTTCAATGGACTTTGTGAAGAATTCTGAACACAACTTACTTCTTCTGAAAACCTCTGCATGTACAAATGCCTTGGTTAAATAGTGCAACCGCGTTATCTTTTATCATTGCATGGTAGCAAGTATGACTTAATAGCTTAACTCTATAGAGAAAATTTAAACGTTCACTCCACACACTGTTTGGCACTGCACTGGCTATCTTGAAGTCCTAAAACAAGATCCTCTGATTCATACCATGTCTGCCACGGGTCTACATGTTTTACATTTCTTCTGTAAGATGTACAAATGCATGTATATGCTAAGTTTTTAAGAGTACAGGAGTTTATGTCTGTTGTCAGAAGTAGATGCTAGGTAAAAGCCACACAAATCCATGACAAATGAAAAGTGAACACGGCTTTTACTGTATTTCCAATTATTCTCTTATTCAAGTAACTAGATTTTTTTTTTTCTTTCTTACTGTGGCTTATCTTTCTGCCGATTGCCTAGCGTGCAGAGAAATGAAACAAAACCAAATGAAAATAATATAAAGTTTGTATGAAGTTGTGTATTTAGAGTCTTGTATACCAAAGAAATGGTTGTTGAAATTTTCAAAATGTAAATATCCAATTCAGGGCCAGCCAAATAGCTCAGAGGTTTGATCCCCATGCTGTGCCAGCTCCGCCCTAGCGGTGCACTGAGAGGGTCGATGAGACTGGACGTGGTGGCACATGCCTGTAATCCCAACACTAGGGAGGCTGAAAACAGAAGGATCACTACAAGTCCAAGCTATGTAATGAGACCCTAGAGTCCCTCTTCTAAAATGCATTTATGTGTATTGGAAATTCAGGTTAAACTCAAGATTATCATTCACTCACCCTGATCGATATAAATTTAAGTTTTTGTCTTTTTTTTTTTTTTTTTTTTTTTTTTTTTTTTTTTTTTTTTTTTTTTTTTTTTTTTTTTTTTTTTTTTTTTTTTTTTTTTTTTTTTTTTTTTTTTTTGTCTTTTTGAGACAGGGTTTCGCTATGCAGTTCAGGATGGCCTTAAGCTCACTTTTGTAGCCCAGGCTGGTCTCGAACTCACCTGGATCCTCCTGCCTCAGCCTCCCGAGTGCTGGGATTACAGGCGTGCACCACTATGCCTAGCCTTTTATAAATTTAAGTTTTAAATGAATCAAAATAGTAATAAAAATTGACTTGTGACTAAAGTTGGTGAATCATTGTGCTAACCATCAAAGTTTTGCTTGATGGATTTTTATTTTTCCTGCATGTCATTATTTCTGAGACTTCTCAGTTGTTCAGTTGTTTCAGGGAGGGAAATTGTACTTCCTAGATTTTTCTGAGAGAGGGAGAGAGTGTGAGAGAGACAGAGAGAGATAAAGACATAGACAGACAGACAGAAGCAGAGAGACAGAGAGAGTTTTGAGTTAAACAAATGTGTCAGAGAGTCAAATGGAACCGAGGCAGAATCAGAGCCGAAACCCATGGGGAATAATTTGCTGTTAGCGGCATCTGGCAGTCAGGAGTGGCAATGGCTGCAGGTTTTGTTTAGAGAATGAACAGAGGAAAAGAGACTTTAGAAAGTTAAATTTCAAAGCATGATGAGAGAGAGAGAGAAACTTAAAGTGGCCTTACAGGAGTCTGGGGACTTAGGAAGGACAACAAATAGAGGGAATAGCTAACGGAGAAGTGAGAACCTCGGTGAGAGCTATCAGTAAGGCTTGTGTGTTTTTAATGCCCTGGCTGCTAAGGTGAGCTTGAATGCTTTCTTATTCCTCTGACTGCTCCTAGCAGTAAAGATGTACCTTCCCTCCATAGCGGAACATTTTTTTTTTTTTAAATAACTATTTTTATTTTTTATTTTTATTTATTTATTTATTTATTTATTTATTTATTTTTGTTTCAGAACCTTTGCATGTTTATTCACTCATTTTTTTATGGCCGGCTCAGCCCACCCTGAGGGCAGGGCTGGCGCAGCATGTGGTGCCGGGGGTCGAACCGCGGTCCCTGAAGCCACCCAAGCTTCCCCAAGCAGGCGCTTTCGACCACTGAGCCATCCTGCCGGGCCCCACCACTGAGCCATCCCGCATTTTGAAAATCCATATTTGTCATGGAAACCAGTGTTGGTGCTCAGCCTCTGGATGGCCTGATAGTTATATGTAGCTTCTGATTCCTCAGACCAAGGAAAGAAGCCATGGGTATCGAGGTCTACAAGGGACCCACAAGTCCATTGTCCTTGGCCTATAATGGCTCACCCTGGCTTATCCAGGTGGGATATCATTCCTTTTGCATGTTCTTTTCAGCAGGACACTGTGCTTTGCACTCTTCAGGGTAAAAACAACATTTCCAACCAGGGGAGAGTGATGGAATATCAGCCATAAGTCCTGTGATGTAGAGAGTTCTGTTCTGAAAGTTCTGTGACCCCTTATGATCTGTTCCTTTCATCCATCACTCAGTCTTCTTTTGGTTCAGCGTTACAAGAAGTTTTGAGTCTGCACGCTGTGAAACATTGGGAACCCATGACAATTCTGTGCTGCCCCCTCAGAGGCACCTCCGTAAAAGCCAAAATCTTCTCAGGCTGCTCTGGTCTGATGTTAGACTCTTCCTGCTTAGCTCAGTCACTGTGGCAAAACACTTAAGATAATGATATTACAAGGAAAAAATGTTTGCTTTGACAAGAAGTTCAAAGATTTTAGCCTGCGGTTCCTTGGCCCTATTGCTGCAGGCCTAGTGAAGCTGAACATCATGGCGACAGCCACGTAATGAAGCAATTCTGCTTAGCTCATTGGCCAGAAGCAAAAGAAGGAGGATGAGTGTGTGTGTGTGGGGGTAATCTCAGTATTTTCTTTAATGACATGCACTCAGTTCCCTAACTACCACCCTCTATGTGCCACTCCCCAGCAGTACTGATACCAGTGATTCAATCAAGCTGCCCATGTGGCCTTTGGTGACCATTTAAGGTCCAACCCCTAAAGCTACTTAGGCTGATGGCTGGTCCTATGTGCAATTACTTTGCCCTAATGTGTGGCTTTCATTTATTATCTTCTATATAGAATAAAGGGTGGTAAAGAATTAGGGGATATTCTGCCAAGCCGAAGATCCCTTCAGGTTCTCGTATCTCCAGCTTCATTTCTCTCCAGTGGTGGGGCATCTGGGTAGCCTTTTCTTCCATGTATATTTGTTTGTTGCTAAAGAAATTCCCTGAGTACTTGGGAGCTAGGCTGGCGCATGCTTTCCTATGAACATTGGACTGTCACAGCAAACCCAATCCCAGAGGAAGTGAGCATTTATGAGAATAGCACAGCCTGGTGCGCACTGCACACATGATCTAGGCTGGTGGGGATCTTGCTTAGATGTGACGCTCCTGCTTGCTGTGAATGGGACTTCAAACAAATTAGTTTCTTGCACTGTACAATATTAACACAGAGAAAAATAGGATAATATATGTACAAGGTGCAAGCTACAAGTCGAATTGCCAGTCTCACTAGTGTTACCATGTTCCAAGTACAGTAAAGAATGTTTACGTATGTTGCTTATTTTATCTACGTGATATTGTACTTAATTTATCAAGGTAACACTTCAGAAAGAACCAAGGGATACATTTGAATGCAAATTGAGGACCCTGATCTTTCCCCCACTATACTAGCATTTCAGATAAGGAGAAGGTAAGTTTCGTTATTAAGATCTTTGTGAAAACAATAATAAAAAATTGTGGCTATCAGCAATGCCAGGTAAGTGATAACATCTTCTTTCTTTATTTTATTTTATCCTTTTGGATTTAGGACAGGGTCTACAGAGCCTACAGGGTCTCACTATGTAGATCAGACTCATAGTCATCCTCCTGTTTTATAGCCTCACAAGTGCTGGGATTATAAGCAAGTGTCCCGATGGCCAGTCTCAATTACCATCTCGGTGCACCCCGGGGGCAGGCCATCTTTTTTTGTTGTTGTTCTTGTTATTCACTCTTATTAGGCTTTATAAGAAATTAGCAATATTTCATTTTATTATTATAAGAATCATAAAAAGATCATTGCTTATTATTTACATTTGACAAAATGGCTGTTTTTAAAATCTATGTATAGTTATTGAGCTAGTGAGTAAGAAGTAAAGAGTTCCTGGTTCTGATTGAACACAAATTCTCACCAAGTATCTGTTGTAAAATATGCTGACCAGCACATGATTGAAAGGTTGAAATATCAAATGGCAGTTGGGATTTGAGATCATTTATGATGAAAAAAAATCAGAACTTCTTGAGCAATGCGTTTCTGCACAACAATTCACAAAACTTGCCCCTCCCCCAAAAAAGAATTAGTAATCCAGTATCCTGTGTGTTTTTTTTACTCTTCTGAATATCATTATCATCACCATTATTCTAACAATAATCTATTAAGCAGTACCCTGTACATATTTTTCAGTAACCTCATATGCAATGTATAATTTGATGCACTTGCTTCATTTGTACTTGAGACATAAGAAAACAGGCAAAGAACTGGTCAAAGTTAGTTAGTGTGGAACTCCTATCTCCAGATGATAAATGCTGCTCTTTTAACTTGATTCGTGTCTGCTTGTTACAAACACACAGAGGAAGGTTAGGGACTTGTTTTTCTCCTATTCAGATTCTCCTAGCAACTTCCACTTTTCCACTTAGTGCCTAAGATTTAAAGTATTTGCAGATATCGAGGACAAAACACAGTTTGTACAATGACAAGAAGATATATATATATATATATATATATATATATATATATATATATATATGTTTTTTTTTTGTTTTTTTTTTGTCTTTTTGAGACAGGGTCTCACTATGCAGTTCAGACTGGCCTTGAGCTCACTTTTGTAGCCCAGGCTGGTCTCGAACTCGCACCGATCCTCCTGCTTCAGCCTCCCGAGTGCTGGGATTACAGGTGTGCGCCACCACACCCGGTTAAGATGATATCATTTTAAAGCCCATCCTTTTCCCCATGGCCTCTCAAACATTTATTGTTGGTTGATTGCTGTATGATAGCCATTTTTTGGGGGGTGAGATGGTATCTAAGTGTTGTTTTAATTTGCATTTCATGAATGGCTAGTGATGTGGAACATCTTTTCATGTATTTGTTAACTTCTAGTATTTCTTGCTCTGAGAAGTGTGTGTTCCTCTCAGATGCCCATTTCTGGATTGGGTCATTGGATCCTGGGACCCTAAAGTTTTTTAGTTCTTTATAAATTATAGATAGAAGACTATTATCTGAATACTTATTAATTAAAAATTTTTCAAAGTTCGTGGACTGTCTTTTCCCTCTTTTGGCAATTTCTTTTGATGTGCAAAAACTTCTCAATAAGAGGAGGTCCCAGTTGTTCATTCTTTCAAGAGTTACACATTAATTTTGTTTTTGTCTATGAAATGTCTGCCTACCCCCATGTCTTTAAGATTTCCTCCTGATTTCTCCTCCAAGAGATTTAGTGATTCTAATTTAAAATTTAGATCTTTATTCCATTTTCACTTTAGCTTATTGCATGGTGATAGACCTGGGTCAAGCTTTAATTTTCAGCATGTAGAGATAGTTTTTCAAGCACTATTTGTTTAGATTTCTAAGTTTTGGTATAAAAAATGTGTAGTTTTTTAAAAAATCACATTCCATAGGGATTTATTAGAATATCAAGCATTGATGGAAAATATCAATTCTATGTTAAGTCTAAGGCATTTGATATTCAGAAAGACAATGATGTTAAGCTCAAGTACCTATGTTATAGAGTAATAGTGTTACTAAGCTTCTCTTCTGGAGGGTTAACAACTTAAGTTTTCAGACCAAAATACTAGAGAAAAAGAAGGGCTAAAAGGATAGTCAGTGCTTGATATTCTAATAAATCCCTATAGAATGTGATTTTAAAAATTACACATTTTTTACACCAAAATTTGGAAATCTAAACAAATGGTGCTTGAAAACTGATCTCTACATGCTGAAAATTAAAACTTGACCCAGGTCTATCACTATGCATTAATATTGACCTTAACCCTGCTAGGTCAGTGAGAACTTAGGACATGAGAGAACCTGTACTGTAACATTCTGTAACTCAGCAGTGTCCCAAATTTTCTGTTCAAGGAGATGATGGGGCCACAGAGGAAAGGGATTGACAATGTGTAGTGTACCAAAGGAGAATCACCTAGAGAAAAAAATATTCTCTCAGGCTTTCACAGAGAGCAAATTGGTCAAGCAATGGTCATGACTCATCCAGATGGCTAACACTGACAAAAGATCTATAAACTGCTGCATATGGTTTCAAGGTAAATCCTGAGGGGGTTTGAATTACTTTGTCAGCCACATTTTTTGTTATATAGGTCTTGTGTTTTCTTTGTTTTAACCATCCAGCAGAAAAGTTTAGCCATGAGGTATAAAAAGTAAAGCCATATTAATATGCTAAGCTATAAAAGAATCAAATAAATAGCTTTCAACATTTCCAGTTCTGCTGATAACCCACTCCTATTACGGACTATTGGACTATGCACACAACTACTTTCTCTTAGTTCAATGAGAAGAAATATTTGTATTAATAGTATTTAGAAAATTTGGGCTGGCAAAATGGCTCTGGGTTCTAAAGTGCCTGCTTAGGCAAGCTTAGGCAATCACAGAGACTGTGGTTCGATACCCAGCACCAGCTGCTGTGCCAGCCCCACCCCCAGGGCAGGCTGAACCAGCCATAATATAGAAAAAAAAAGAAGAGAAGGTATCATGTCTGCAATTTGTACTCTAAGCAACTACTGTAAAGAGAACAATATGCATTGTATTAATTATTGTGACTGTACTACTTATGTGTTTTGAAACTGTCTCATTGTTTCTTTCTTACTAAAATTAATAAAATAAAAACCCATCCTATTTAGTTTCAAATTGAATTTAATTTTGAATTTGTCAAACATGATTGGGGCAGTCCTTCTCTTAATATTTGTTACAGAAGTCAATACGATGGTGGCCAAGGTCTCTGATCTTATGCAATAGGCATTTCATTACTAAAGTTAATAAATGTGACTGAAAATGACATAAATATTTAATGGAAATGAGAAGACTTACAAAACTACTAAGGATTAAACATGAATTCTAAGAAACTGAGACACTCTGGGTGTGATTTGAGACTCCAAGTGAGACACAGTGTGATGTTTAACATTTTTGTGGATTACAAGTAATTTACCAGGAAGAAGGAGGAGGTCAAAAGCCGGGGTATCAAGGCCAGTGTGTGTGTGACCACAGGCATGTATGTGAGCCACAGCCTAGGCCATTGATCTTGATTAGAAAGTGTTTCATGAGCTGGGCTGCGGTGATGCACACCTGTAGTCCCAGTACTTGGGAGGCTGAGCCAGTAGAACTGGTGTGAGTTCAAGACCAACTTGGACTAAAAAATGTGTGCTCAAGGCCAGTCTGAACTGCATAGCAAGACCCTATTTCAAAAAGACAAAGAAAGTAAAGTGCTTTATGATTTGTGTCTAAAAACATGTCATGACAGTCAATCTTAGTTATTTCAAGTAAAATTATTTATTTAAAGTTTGTTTGGTCTCAAGTATTAGGTATATTTTGGCCCTCCCTAGCTCAGTTGCTTTCTGAAGCAATATTATCATGATAGCACAACATGGCAAACCAAACCTGCTTCGAACATAGCATCTGGGAATAAGGTCAGACAGGAAGAGGCCAAGGGCAAGGTGTAGAACCCAAGGCCATTTCTCCCTTCCTCACCCAGTCATCTCCACTAATGTGATCCACCAGTCCACTGGGGAAGTTCCCAAATCCAGTCAGGTTGATTGAAACTCTTCTATAAGTACTACAAAGTATGCCGGCAATTTTATATTCCTGACTGACCATTATTAAGCCCTGTTGCCTTAGGAGAGTTATTTTTACTTCTAAACACTTCTTTGTTAAAATAAATAAATAAATAAATAAATAAATAAATAAATAAATAAATAAATAAATAGAATGTACAAAAAATAAAACAAAGCAGCTAAAAATCAACCAACAGACAAAAGTTGTACATAAGTTCTCAAAAACCTTTCCACATTCTCCAAACCATGGTGGAATTCATTTCCCCACCAGATTTTCTGGGTGACTGTGTGATCATTTGGCCCAGGTGTTTTTTTAATTGTGATAAATTGAACAAATACAGACTGCTCAGTGGCCATCAAAATCCATCCTGCTACCTGTGTGGGAGGCTGCCCTTCGAATACTGGTGGAAAAGACCACACATCCACTGACCTCCTTTCCTTGCCTTAGAAATTTCAGGCATGAAATTTTAGAAAATTTGCACAGGCCAGGAAGTTGTTTAAATGCAGAAGTTATGTGGAGACACATGTATATCTCGATAAATTTAGGAAATAATTTCTCTCTTTTGAAAAGCAAACTATCTGGATTCTCAATGAATGATTTTTCCTGAGGTACAACTGATTTGTGCAGAAAAACTCCTTGAACTTTATTGGCTCAGCTAAGCCTTCTAGCTTAAAAACAAATGACCAGGGAAACAAAGATCCTATTCCATTATCTCAAGAAAAATGAACCAAATTGTAATCACATTTTCTTGACCTAGAACTGAAGGTAAAATACTCAGGAACTAATACAGCTTCTATAAAGGATTACTCTCATTTCATTCTCTCTCTCTAGTATGGCAAGGTCTGTCTAACATATTTCTCTAATTCTTATTTTCTCTTTTTCTTTCTATATTTACTTTCTTCCTTTTATTTTTTCTTAAAACCATACTTTTTGATCACAAAGATATGTGATTCTAACTCTAATTCAGAACTCCCCATGTCAGAGTTTATTTAATGCACTATTTTGAAAAGAGAGCCATGAATATTTTCAAAGGGTAAACCCAAGTGAAATTATGAGGGATTAAGAAATCTATGGTAAATAATTAATGCAATGGATGATATGAGTGAGCCTACATCTGCTAAAAGGTGAGAGAATCGGCTCTGAGGCCATCTCCCTATATCAAAAATCTAGAATTTCATTTACTCTATGCGTCTGATTTGTGTTGGTTTAGGCTGATACCATTATAAACTGATAGACTATACTAGTGAAACACTGATTCCTGAAATAATTAATATCATACCAAATATGACATATGCTGTCAAATGAAACATACTGCAAGCTGTGTCAGTAGGCAATCAATATAGACATCAATTAATCCCATTAGTAGAACTCTAAGTTCTTTATAGTATAGTATAAAAACAAAGCTAAGCATCTTAAAAATAAATTTATTCGTTTCTTTCAAAGATTGTTCTTTTTCTTACATATGACATTGTTATTTGAGCATCAGTAGGACATTGATTGCCAAGCAAGAGTGATGAGGATAGCGATTTTGTGAAGAGACAGAGACTGAGAAGTTGCTACTGCCTTGCTGGCCTTAAGCAGCAGGCAACTCCACGTAGAATCTGGGAGCAGAAGATCTGGAATCAAATCTCTTTTCTCTTCCCTCTTCTGTGAGATTGTTTTGATCTTCAGCTACAGTTTCTGTCATTGTAGGCAACTTTATCTTCAGACATGATGGCTAGCAATGTTACCAGCAAGACACATCCTTACTCCATGAATTCTTGTGTTCTCATTGGGAATCTGAACACTCTTATGATGAAGAAATATGAAATACAGGAAGGATGGCAAGATTGTGGGCTATTCCATCCATAAGAGCTTTGCTTTGTCCAGTATGTTAATGAAAGTAATTCCTAGGCTGTGTAGCTGGAGAGGATGGCAGAATGACGCTGGTTACAGATATTAATCTGGCTACAGAGCCACAAGTGGACAGAGGAAAAACAGGTGTGAAACGATCTTCAGTGGAGATGTATGGCTCCTCTTTTGACTTGGAATATGACTTTCAACATGATTATAATGACAGCATGTAGTTACCCAGCACATGTTCCTCCCCATCCTCCTACTACTCAGGCCATAGTACCCTCAAAATGCCAGCATGTACCTGGAAACACCTCATGCAGAGACAAAAGTGGCTTCAATTCCAAGAATGGTCAGTGTGGATTTTCATCCACGTCTAGAAAGTTGAAAGGTAATGACCTTTAAGCCATTAAGAAAGGGTTGACACAGACAAAACATAAAGAACATTCTATACTGGAAAGCATTGAGAAAATTGAAAAGGAACAGTGGAGATAAAGAATGATAAGTGTGAAGAGGATAAGACCATCACCTCCTAGAAGATGAGACTACTGTGAAGATGGAGTCTGAGGGTGCTATCAAAGACTCTGCTGAAGAGGTGGATCTCCTGGACAATGATGAAAATGAAGACCGGGTGGAGGACCAGCTGGAGTTGATCAAGGATGTTGAAAAAGAGGCTGAGGAAGGAGGATGGCAGAGACAGCGCCCATGGCGAGGGTGACTCTTCAGCACACAGTTGAGTTTAGAAGTTTTATCCCATTATTTCTTGATGTAGGCAGTTGTCTATGATCCAAATTTTACCAGCTCCGCTCCCCTACTGTCATCAGCACATGCTCGATGTTCTCCCTGTGCCCTACCATGTTTATAATTGCTCTGTGCCCAGCACCATTTTCACTTCCTTTGATGCTCCTAGAAGTTTCGTTGTCTTCTCTTACAATTTTTCTTTTTAATTTTGATACCTCTTTATTACTAAACAATGAAAGGGTTTTTTTTTTTTTTTAAAGTGACGAGGATCATGATGCTATTAATTACTATGATTGTGAAATTATTGACATTCTGAGATGCTTGAAGAAACAATTAATGCAAGCTTTCTCATGTGCCACTTAGAGAATAAGATGATGTTATGCTTTCTCCCTGATACTTGTATTTGGTGGCCTTGTCTCTCTTTGAGCGCATTAGCCTTAAAAAAAATGGCATTATAGAAACATTATTTAGCAGGTCCCATTCTCAAAATACTTGGCAAATATCAGCTAATTAGTTCTTCAAATTCTCAAGAGAGTTTCTAAATATGTATTATTGTTATTTCCTTGTCAGTTAGCTATATAACCATTTAAGGCAGTGGAGGATACAAATGGGAAAGCCAAAAATCTATCAGAAATATCTGAATATTGGAGCCCAGAACCATGTGTCCCCTTTCCATGAAAAGCATTTATGTTGTGAATAGTTCTGTATACCTCAAAGTATTTTGAACTACATCAATAGAACATTCAATTACTTTATAGTTCTTTCTAGCCACACTCCCACACATGCAACATACAAGGTAAGAATTATCTTGATGTATTACTTCATAACTTAAGTCTTCAAAGTCTTCCTGATGGTTTAAGCATGGCTGGTGGATCACACATATGGAACAATTTCATTAGAGGTCAAGGGGGTCCCCCTCTTTCCTGTCTCTCCTTACTGACATTCTTGGCCCCATCATTTTTCCTAATTTTGAGTCAATAAATATTAAAAGAAGGCTAATTTTATAATAACAAATACCAACATCTCAATCAGTCTTATTCACTTGACTCAAAGTCATGATATTTCAGCTTTTATAAATTTCTGTGTAACTTTCAAAGTGCCTCCTTCTATAAATTTAATCAGAATTAGCCTCTGCCTACATTTTTGCAAAATAGCTTCAATATTTCTGTCCTCTTGTTCACTTTTTATGCTTTTTTCCCTGGTTTTGATCTTGTCTCTTAGTTTGAAGTTTGATTTACTGATTCACCTTTTTGGATTATTTTATTTTTGTTTCTGTCTGAGCTTTTCTTAACTAGTCTGTTCAAACTGAATTTCAGCAATTATTTTGAAATTTCTTGCCTAAATAATCTTGGTACAAAAACTTTGTACAATAGTCTGTCTGGATAACTAAATCTCAGTTGACTGAAGTCCTGGAAGGACTGAGTACTAGTTTTGGTAATAACAATTCTTATCTCTGCACGTGCAGAGAATGTTCTTGAGTTCAGCCAGCTGAGCACTCAGATCAAAACATTTCCCTTTTTCTGTCTCTGTAGTTTTATTCTTTTGTTAGCTCCAGCTGATTGACATTTTAAGGAGGAAAACATACTAGGCACAAAATAGTAGCGATTTGTGAAATTCCAGGACATTGGCAATTTTCTTAGTATTGGGTAGTTACTGCGTGTGTATTCATAAGCCTTCAGTGTATCGCCTGATCTTCTATGTGACTGTGCTCTGCTTTGTTCCTCCTGTGCAGGCCATGAGAGTATAGGTACTTCAAGGAGTTACAAGCTAATGTAGAGTTTAGCATCATAAGATTCTTACCAAATGGGTCTCTAAAACACTCTGGGCTAACCATGAATTCTTGTAAAATAGCTAATACTGTGCGAAAGCCTATTAAGAGGGCCTCAAACTTTGTTTTTGCCTTTCCCTAGGAATGATAATAAAAATAACACATAGAACAAGTACTTGTATTTAGACAGTGCTTTTTCATTCATATATATATATATATATATATACACACACACATATATATATATATGTATATATATACATATATATATGTGAAAATATTTGGAATTATTTCATGTAGTACAGTGATATCCATACCTGGGTAGTTAATACAAGTAAAGGACAACAAAAGTCAATGTGTGTTCTTTTGAAAAAGAAATATGAGAAGTTGAAAATAAAATACATGGTCCAAGACATTTAAATGTACATTCATTCCTTTTTCCCCTCCTACCCTATTACTTTGATCCTTATCATATTCTATATTTATCCATATTGATCAGCACAGCATCATCCCACATATCCTGCTGTATCACCATCATATGTAGATAAGCGTGCTTATAAATAGCTGGGGAATTATGTTCATTCCTTTATACTAACCTAGAAGCAAAGCAGGCTGCTGTTATTGTGGGTTATTATTCCTGCACAAGAGATGACAGGGGAGGCAGAAACTATTTGGAGCTCAGTCTGAATTGCAGTTTTAAGCACATCTGATGTAGTGCATGTCTGGAGGTGGCATTTCTAACCTTTTTATCAACTGGGTTCCATGGATCAGAATAAATGATAACAATAGCTCACTGCCTTCTGCTGGACAGATTTGCTACTTGAAAAACGATCAGGACCCTATTAAGAGAAACCACGCCGCCCTAATGGGTAGAGGATCACAGGCCAGGTCCCCCAGTGCCTGTCTCTCTCCATGTGAGAGGTCGTGACCTTGCATGTCTTTTTCCTTGCGATCAGTCGAATGATAGGCTTCTTTTCTTTCCCTGAATTGTTACACCAAGAGGAGAGGAAGGATTGCAGATTTTTTCCTTTTTCTTCATAAAAGAGACATGGCCCATTTTAACACCTACATTATCTATGTGTCTATCCACAAAAGCTCTACTTGAAAAGGCCCTCCGGCTTCACACCGGTGACAAGCCCTCTCCGTCTGTACTTTCCCTCTTGTCTGTGTACCCGGGGCTCCATTCTCATACTCAGAAGGGTAACACGTTTATGAACTACCCCCATCGTCCTTATTTTAACCCACCCCTCAGATTTTCCTCTGGATTTCCCTTTCGGAAATCATGTCCTGCTCTGTTTTTATGTCCACATATATTAGTTCTACCTCAAAGCATAGTTCAAATTGTACATTATCTCTGAGCATCTCCTTAACCTTTCTGATTTACAATATTATACTGTTCCTTTAAACTACTACATATTATTCTGAAGACACAGTATAAACACTGACACTTATGAAAACATTTATTTATTTCTAGTACAAGAATGCTAGTCCCAATCTTTTCATTTATTATCTGTATTCTCGTCTTCATCTTCCAGGCTCCTATTTATTTCTACCAAAATTATCCAATTTTAGGTATTTTATCATTAACCTTAAAAATGTAAAAATACATTAAAGATGTAGAATGCTATTTTATTGATGTATGACTTCTTCAAAACTTTACAAATTTCATTCTGTGACATCACAGATTTTTGTATGTAGTTCTGTACAGTAAATCAATAGAAAACAGAAAATAGACAGATGACAGCAGAAAATATACAAGCATTAGATAAAACAAATAAAACTTCAAAGATGCACTTTTAAAATGGTATTAGAATGAAAATTAGAGATGAATTAACCAAATCAAATCAAACTTTCTAAATTATTATTTTTCATTTTAAATTAGAAAGAATAAAGGAAAGAAACCTATCATTTTAAGACAAAAAAGTCATCATTGACTGGAATTTTAGCTATATAATTTAAGAAATAATGGTTGACATTTGTCGTCATTGTCGGACCCACGTAATGATAAGACTCATCGGACCATCTCAAGACAAACATGCAAATTGTGGTTTATGGATAAATGTGAGTGAGTCTTCCCACCTCATAGGTTTTCATTCGAATGTCCACTTTTTATACTTCCTCCAATCCAGCACTGATAGAAATATAATATTTTGATAGTTTCAGAAGTAGGACTGCTTCAGAGATGTACATTACTTCACCTATGTCAGTAGGGTCCGGCTAGCATTTCTATGTGCTCTAAGTACTTTTGTGTTTGCAGGTCCTTTCATAAAAAAAAAAAAAAAAAAAAAAAAAAAAAAAAAAAAAAAAAAAAAAAAAAAAAAAAATCCAAAGCCATAACCAGCCTAACAACCAACTAAATATATAGTTGTACTGATTTTATTGGCATAATAATGAAAGCAAAACTACTGGCTGCAGTGATCATTACATATTCATCCTTATTTTCCTGATTTTAAAATACATTAAATTAAAATGTTTTGTAATGAAGAAAATTGTCATGGGCTCTAGCTATGGTGCCTGCATTGATCCATGGATAAGCCAACTCTGTGCGACTGAAAAGTCAACAATTGTTCACGGTAACAACTTTCAGTTTATAAACCATTTAGTTATTATCTTATTTGGCACTTACAATCACTGTATAATAGACATTGACAGCATCATTTTTAGGAGGATTGACACTGAAAGCACACCAGGTGTGATAGCACCACAGATATCAATAAGGGGTGTAGTCTTGGCAGAACTAATGTTTGAGCTTTTTAAAAAAATTATTTATTTAGGACAGAGTCCACAGGGTCTCCCTACACAGATCAGACTCACAGTGAGCTTCTTGTTTTCAGCCTCCCAAGTGCTTGGATTACAGAAGCACACCACCATGCCTTGTGTCACTCACCTTCTCAGTGAGCCCTGTGGGCAGGGCTGGCACAGCACGCCAGGGGATCAAACCCCAATTCCCGTGTCTGCCAAAGCAGGCACTTTAATCCACTGAACTATCTGGCTGGCCCAGTTTTAGCTTGTAAAGGCTCAAAGCAAATCTGTATGTTGCTTTTTCCTTGCCAAAGGATCAATATTAGATTCAGAGTTGCTTCTTTTTTATACTTGACTGCTTCATTTTATCTCTTTTTTTCTGTTTTTAACTTCTCAAAGATTTTTATTTAGCTTTTATGTGGACTTCAATGTATCTGTTGACTGCATTCAGTACTATCGGTATCTTAATGTTATTAAATTTTGAACATAGAACATCTTCACACTTTTTCTTGTCTTACCTAATTTCTTTATTCAATGTCTGTACCTTTCATGTATAGTGACATTTATACTCCCACTCATTTTGTAGCTAAACTTACAGTTGTTGTTTCAACCTTATAGTAAAAATTAGTACAGAGAGTTAATATCACATGAACTGAATTTTTAGGCTGCCAAAATATGGGATGATATTTTATTTTTTATTATGGGATGAATTTTGGATGACTAGATATTGGAAAGAAATGGCTCTGGGATGCTCTTTTGAAATTATTTTACAAGCTTTTTGATCCCCTTCTAAAAGCTAAAGAAAATTGGATGAAGTGTTTGAAATTCCACAGTGAGAAAAAATAAGTTATGTTCTTTGCTTTTATAGAACCTACAGTACCTATCTAGTATCTCCTTAATTTTCTGTGATTCATTGTTTTATTTATGAGTATATTGTTTCATTTCCCTATGTTTTTATAGTTTCTGAGCTTTCCTTTGCTTTTGATTTCTAGTTTCATTGCGCAGTGATGGAAAAATATGCCTAGCAAAATTTTGATTATTTTTCAGTTACTAAGGTATGCTTTATTGAAAAGTGTGTGATCTATGTTGGAAAAAGTCCCATATGTGGCTCAGAAAATAATGTAGTCTATTACATATGCACTCTCTATATATACCTATTAAGTCTATATATCAATTATGTCTATTAAGTATATAAGAAATATACACACTATCTATATTATTAACACCATTTATTTAAAGTTTTGGCTCAACTCTATTTTTTCATTGCTGATTTTTTTGGTATAGTTGATCTCTCTGTGATAGTGGAATATTGATGTCATTCACTATAATTGTATTGATATTTATCTAATATTTTATGTCCATCATAATACGTTTTATGAGGTCTAGTGCATGATGGTTTGGTACATATGTGTCAGTAAATGTTACCTCTTCCTGTTGAATAGTTTAATTCTCTTTTGTTCACCTTTTTATTGAAATCCAATTTGTCTTTCTTGGGAGGCTGTAAACAAGCAGATCACTATGAGTCCCATCTAGCTGTGAGAACCTGAACACGCAGAAGACTCTTCCCTAAAGTACAAAACAAAACAAAAAAACAAAACAAAACAAAACAAAGAATCCAATTTGTCTGAATATAAGACAAATATTCCTGCTTGTTTTGTAGTTGATGTTTCATGGAACGTTATTGTCTATCGCCTAATTATTAGTATATGGACTCATTTTTTTATGTTAAATATGCTTCTTGTACACATTAGATGTCATTTCTCGATTTATTTGAGTAATCCATGTCTTTTGATTTATAAGTTCATTCACATTTATAGTTATAATTGATAGTTATTAATTTGTTCTTATCAGCCTATTAATTTCATCACTTGATTATACCTATCTTCATTAAATCTATGAAGCTGTATATAGTAGTTTTACCTCCATTATTACCCTTTCATACTTATCTGCTGTATAGTCTATAATTTCCTCCCTTCATCTCCTCTATACCATTTTGAGGGAGTAGTGTGGTGGTTTCCAAACTGTCTGACCCAGGATCCTGTTCTGGTACAAGTGACACTGCTGTTTATTACTGCCCAGAAATCTAGGTATATGCATAGAAAGAGAGAAAAAATGCCTACTACTGCTCTCTCATCGTGTTTATCATAGTCAATTGAGTAACAGCAATAGGATCAAATTTGTCAACTGGATATTGACCACCTAGAAAGCACTCATAAACATTCCTTTACCAAAACAAAGAGGGTTTCCATTTTAGTGAAGACAATTAGCCCTTCCTCACCCTTGTGTTTTCCTACAGCTACCTTTGCAGAAAGTAGCTAATTTCTGTCTGATGTTGGCAAGAGTGTCAGAGCTCAAACATATCACTAGACTAAATGCCTTCTTCTTTGGGAATGCTCTCTCTGATAACTACTCCCACTTGGCCTGGCCTCCTCCAGTAGAATATGGGCCTTGTGATCTCTCTGCTCTGAGCCCAGGCCTTCCTCTTATCTCCTGAGATGTCTCTTCAGCTACTACCCATATCAAGTTCACCACAAAGGCTGTATCCCTCCCAATCTTTGGTAGCCAGATTCTCCTCTTGTGGGTTGGTCTCTGCTTCTCAAGCATTTTGGTTGGTTGTCAACTCTGTTGCCTTGAGTTGTGAAGAGCTCCAGGCTGGAGGGGAGCACTTGTTAGTGCAGTCGCTGGTTGATCAAGGGCTGGTTGATCAAGGCACTGGCTGAGGGTGCAGCAGGTGTTTCCAGGTCCTCTGGGTTCCAGGGTGAGAGTCCTGGCTGGCTGCACCTCTGCCTAGGGAAAAGGTGGGCCAAGTCTCTCTTTTGAATAAAAACTATAGGCTCTTCCCTTCCCTATACATGCTCTCTCAGATATATACATATGTTTATTAAATCACTGCATTATTTTTAATAAATGGAGATAGACACAAAAGAATATCCTACATTTTGTTTTGTTTTGTTTTTTCTTCACCCTTAACATTTAGCTTCACGAGGTCTTCCACCTTATCTTTCCCCAGGTGGAATGAAATACCTAAATTTACTTAGAGAAACTTATTTCAGAAAATTTATATGCAACTGAAAACTTAATTTAGTTATTTACAAGATTGTCCTAATAACTCGAGTCTTTGGATAAATCTTATTTGTGTAAAATATCTGAAGTGGGTAAGGGAAACAGTGAACCCACATTTCAACATCTGAAGGAGTTTACGCCAAAGTGGAACTCTCGCCGTGATCAGAGAGCCATTCCCTGTCGTGGTGGAGGCAACAAGTAGTAGTCCTTAGCCTCTGAAGGCTACAGCACCATCCATCTGTCAAGTTCTTTCATTTGCAAATATTGAACAGCATAGAGTTTGAAAAACTAAATCTATTAAGAATATTTATGCAGTAGAACTATCACTAAACACCTCTATTCATTCATGTAATGAGATTGGCATCATGATCAAATGCTTGTCTTGTAAGATAATAATCTTATGGCTTTTTCTGGCTCTTAAACCAAAGATAATTGGGTTAATCTCTGCGGGAAGTCCATCTGTTTCCAGTAAGTCGTTTTAATTGTGGATGACTTTATTTCAGAAGAATGGAAAAAAAAGGTCTTACCACAAGTTTTGTGGTCCTGGAAAATATAAGAGTGGATATCAGAACCCAAATTGTAGACGTGTGGATAGTATGATTGCCACAATGAAATTGCTGTTGTGAAGGATTTAATGCTGGTAACATTTTTATATTTGTTGAATGGTTTTAATAGAACACTTAAATATTTTGTTTCTGTCATTTAGAATTATGCAATGGGCATTAGACAAGGAAAAGCAAAGCATTAATATTATAGTTACATAATATTGTGCATTAAGAAATCTTCAAATTAAAAATGTTTGAATTTGTAAACCTCCCGTGTATATTCCCATACATGTAGCATTTGATCATATGCAACAATACATTGAAGTATATTTTACTTATTTTATATTGAAGAATATCCAGTCTCTCTGTTTCTCTATTTCGTTTTGTAAGCATATTCTCTCTATGTTCTCTCTCTCTGTTTGACTGTTGGATAGCTAATGTTATTATGTAAATGATAACTCTTTCCCTAAATTAAAAAAATTAAACTAATATCATATGATTGAAAATAATTTATAGGTTTTAGGTATATTTATATTCATATGTGTATATCTGGAACATAACACTACTAATTCTAATGACTTTCAATAATAAAGTCTTACTTCCTTTTTAATATACTTTCAACTACATTTTTATATCAAGAGGGAAACATAGTTCTTCATCTCGAGTGGAAAAATAGGTTTAGAAAATATATTTTCTGAACAATCTATAACTAAAAAGTATCCCCAAAGTAGCAAAGAGTGTTGCCAGCAGAATCAGGGCCAAGCACATAGGGGTTGTTCTGGCTTGTGTTTCGATGTCCCCAAAAGCCTCATGCCACCGTAGGTGGGGCTTTTCAGAGGTGGCTGGATCTAGGATGTGTGAAGCTGGGAACAAGGACAGGATGGTAGGATAGAGGGTGTGAGTGCTGCCTGCCCCACGGGTGGATGTTCTCGAGAGGCTAGAAGGGCCTGACAGAGGCTGGCTTCTGCATGTGGCTGGCTTTCTGGCTGCTGCCTTCTGCCCCCTTGCTCTGCGATACACCCCTCTGCCATATGATCCTGCCTTATAGTCATCAAACTACAAACTGAAACCTCTACAAACTGTGACCTGAATCAACCTTTCCTTCTCTAATATTGAGTATTGATTATTTTGTCTCAGCAATAAAAAAAATAATTAAGACAGGTCTTTCTTTAATATCTTAAAAAGACAATTTTATGCATTAAATGTATATTCTAGTATCAGTTTTTAACTCCATAAAGAGCAAGAAATATATGTTATTCATGAGGTAGCAGTAAAGCATGCGATGTATAGTGGTACTTAATAAAAACAGTTAGACTGAGGAAATACATTTCTAATTGCTGATCTAATATTTATGTTGCCACTCCATGAAACGTACACTCAAAGTGTAACACATAACTGCTAGTACCTACTGCTAACAATACTGTGCCACTATTACCCAGTACCTACTGCTCTCCATCCAAATGCTGTTTGTCAGGTTTCTTCTTTTCAATCTGGCATGACTCTCATATATTAGTTACTTTCTCCTTTTTTTTTTTTTTCTGGCCAACTCAGCCCACCCGGGGGCCCGGGCTGGCACTGCATATGGTGCTGGGAATTGAACCGTGGTCTCTGCATGCTTGCATAAGCTTGCCGCAGCAGGGGCTTTAGACTGCTGAGCTATCTCACCCACCTTATTTTCCATTTTGTTGAAATAAAATACTCCACACTTGCAACTTAGAGGAGGAGAGGTTTGTTTCATTAGCAGTTTCCAGTGAATTCGCTCAGTGACCTAGAACTAAGGTAGAAAAAGCGTGAAGGGAGGGTGGGTGGAGGGCACTTGCTCATCCCTTGGCAACCAAGAAGCAGAAAGGAAAGGAAGGAGCTGGGGTTAAGAATGTGCCTCTGCGCCCTAGGGGCAGGCCTCCTCTGACCAGGCCCCACTGCCACAGCACGCTGAGCTCTGAGCTCACCAGTGAGTCAATTTTGCCTACAAAACACCTGCAACTTGGTGTGATAAAGGGACAGTTGTCCGTAAACCATGTCAAGCCCTCTTTATGGTAGGCCTCTTAATGTGTGAGAATCAGCAGGCATTGGAGACATACCAACTAATGCCAACTCAATTGTGCTGGTTTCCAGTGGGTGCTATTGGCATGAACACCATAGCAAGGGAAAACATCCAGCCCAACTGGGAAGATGCAGAAGAATAAAGATGGCTTTTTGCTACCCTGAGTCTCTTACGGTTCCATTTTAGGATTTTTACAGACTGGGAAATGGGTCTGTGAGGAATGTTGTGATATCTTGAGTGGTATTTCTTTGGAGACATGGGCATTTTGATGTTGCTGGCACTTCAGATTGAGATACGGAATACTTTCTAATTTTCTGATGTCCTCTTGGGTCTTTTTTTCAAGAGCATTGTAGGTTTTCATTATAAATACCTCTAACTTCCTTAGGTTCACATTTAAGTGTTTAATTTTTCTGGATACTATTGTGAATAGTATTTACTTCCTAATGTTCTTCTTCAAGAGTTCATTATTGATATACCGAAACTCTACTGACATTTTGTGTGCTGATTGTTTTTTTAGGTTGCTGCATTGCTAAATTTGGTTATTAATTCTGGGAGGTTTTAGGCAAACCTTAGGGGAATCTTCTATGTAGAAGCTCATTTCATTTGCAAATAATGATGCTATAATATCTTTCCTGCACATGTGTCAATTTCTAATTTCCCTTGTCTCAGGGTTCTGGCTAATATTTTAAGTACTGCATTGACGAGAAGTGATGATAGCAGACATCCTCATCTTGTCCTAGACTTTACAGGGAATGTTTTTAGCTTTTCCTTATTTAATATGATGTTGACAATAGGTTTACCATAGATAGCTTTTATCAAATTGAGATTAGGTTATTATATCATCTATTTTCTTCAGGGTTTATTATAAATGCATATTGGACTTGTTAGAGACTTTTCTAGTGGACATTGAGATGATGTGATTTTTGTCTTTTTTCTTATTTGTGTGATGAACATTCAAGGTGTATTGATGTGTATGTACTAAACCATCCCTAGGTTCTTGTCATGAATTCTACTTCTTTATCATACGTGAGCTTTTTAATGCTTTGTTGTAGCTTGATTCCTAATATATTGCTGAGAATTTTTGCCTCAATGTTTGTTAGTGAGGACAGCCTACTGTTACCTTTTTTTTTTTTTTTTTGGCTAGGTCCTTTTCTGGTTTTGAAATCATGGCAGTGCTAGTTTCCAGGAATGACCTTGGCCGTACTGTTTCCATTTCAATTTTTTTAGAATTTGAGGCATTTGAGCTTCTTCTTAAAGTTCTTATAGACATCAACATAATTTCTATTGCAATAATGTCTAATTTCATTTTGCAGTGTCTAATAATGTGAGCATAATAATTGTTCTTGGGACCTCTTTAAATGTTTCTTATTGGCTATACATGTCCTACTTCAGAGGAACTTTCATTTGCCCTTCTGCAGTTGTTGAACAAAACAGTATAGATAACAATAAAGTCTGTTTTTCAAAACTTTGGTTCAACTGATAATTTTTTTTTTTTTGGTCAAATTTGTGCCTAGTTGATCTATTTACTTGTTACAGTGGGCTACTAAGGTCTTCTAATACAATTTTGTTTATTTTAGAAGATCTTTATGTCCAATACTAATTGTATTTTTAAGTTAGATATGCCATTTTTTGGTTTATATACAATAGTTAATTTTTTCCTATTGAATTTTTCCCTTAACTAATATATAGTGACATTTTTGCCTTTTCATATTCATTTTGGCTTAAAGTCCACTCTTCTTTTTGGAAATAGAATGACTTCTCCTAATTGTTTTGGGGTTCTCATGGCATATACTGCTGTTTATTTTATTTTTCATTTATTTTTGTGTTTGCTTATTTATTTATTCGAAGAACCAGGAATTAAACTCAGGCACTTGTGCTTGCCAGGGAACCACTTATTCTACTGAGGTATTTCCCCCGGCCCCCAAATTTAATTTAATTTATTTATTTGTTTGTTTGTTTGTTTGTTTGTTTGTTTAGATGGTGCTGGAGTTCGAATTCATGACCTTGCACTTGCTAGACAGGCACTTGCACCATGGAGCTATCTCCCCAGGTGCTGCTGCTGTTTATCATATTTTGATTTTTAGTCTTTAAATTTCTTCTGGGATTGAATATATTTCTTGTAGAAAGCACATTGTTGGATATTGTTTCTTGATTAAGTCTGTCAGTAAGTGTCTTCTGACTGGGAAGTTAAGACTATTCGTAACTAGAGTTACTGCTGAATGGTGTCAGTTATTGCTATCATTCCATTATTTTCCTGAGACCGATTTGTTTGTCTGTTTGTTTTTTATATATTTAGTTCAGGGTCTATAGGATCTTACTACACAAATTGGGCTCCTAGTGATCCTCCTGTTTGTGTTCTCCCAGACACTGAGATTATTATAGGTGCGCACCAGGAAGCCCCGTCTTAATTACTATTTCAATGTACCCTGGGGGTGGAGCTCACAAGGGGCATCAGGGATGAGATGGAACCGAGTCCCTTCATCCACCTAAGTGGTACTTTAATCTGCTGAGCTACAGGGCCAGCTCCCTGAGGCTGATTTCTTTTTTCTCTCTTCCATTTAACTACTCATCCTACTTACCTGTTTTATTTATTCCATTACACCTCTCTGCAGAGTCCATTTTATTGTCACTATCCTAATACATCCTTCACAATTATATAGAATGCTGACTTGGTGGTTATGAGTCTCTTTAGCTGAACTTTAAAATGGAAATGCTCTATTTTTTCTACTTAGTTTTAAAGGTAATTTTGCAGAACATATCAATGCATGTTGGAAGTTCTCTTTTAGGCCTGGAAACACTTCACTCTAAGTTCTCCTGGCCTTTCTGTTGAGAAGTCTATTATGATTTTAATGTGTTTTACTTTATAAATGATCTATTGCTTTTTTTTTCCTAGCAACTTCTAACATTCTGTTCTTATGCTGTAGTGCTGGTATTTTGATTATGACGCGTCATATGGACACATCACCTTTTTTTTTTTTTTTTTGTCACATCACCTTTTTTGAGGACAGCTATTTGGGATTCTACAACATCCTTATCTGTATGTTAAATTCTTTTCCCATATTTCAAAACTATTCTGCTACTATTTCAATAAACATTCACTTCTGCCTTAAGTGCTGCTGTCTAATTTCTCACTATTTCCAGTTAACCTTAGCTTAGTCTTCTTTGTATCGTTTAGAAGCTACTATATCCATTTTCTTGCTCTGTTGTTCATGTTTGTGTATGTGTGTGTTTGTGTGTGTGTGTGTGTGTTTGTGTAAGATATGTATCATGCATGGTCACTAACAATAGCCCTCCTTGTACTTTTGTCACTATGTCCCCACATTGGCTGTACCCACTTTGCTTGTTGTACAATTTTTGTTTCATTCCTTTGTGTGGACTGCAGTTTTTTTTTTTTTTATGTTGGTTATTCATGTTTAGTATCATTTTCTTTTTTTCTTTTTTTAGCTCAATTAGCTTTTATTATTGTCATTTGCAGACTGATAGACTATTTTATTAGTCTCATTCGATAAATTGTATCTTATTGATCTGGTGTGTAATCACCTCTATTATCCTTGGGAATAATTTGGCATTTGTCTTCTTATTTTCTTATCTTTGATGCTCCTGGCATCAGCCTTGGTAAGTTGGGACTTTGCAGAGGAGTCTGTAGACATTTTGTTGCTTTGTCTTCTCATATTTCTATTTTCTGTTTGTTTCGGGTTATAGTTTATGGATTCATTATGATGGAATGTTTTGTTACCACTTTAGAGGTGTTTTTAGTTAATGTCTGCTTTTCAGGAATACATTCAGGTGTGTTTAGCTGTCTGTCTTTTCCTCTGTCCAAGGATCCAACAATTCTATTTGAGAGGGAAGGCTGTAGTGTACTTGGGTCAATATCTTGTTCTTGAATGGGTCAAAGCATAGTTAATTATATCCAAGTAAACTAGGCATTAGCATAAAAATATTGACAGCTACAACTCTATTACTTTTGATAGTCAATAAAATCAGCAACAATAATAATGTGAGAGGAACTACATATCTGCATAACCTAATAACCAATTAAGTACCACTTTTTATCCACAGAAAATAAAACTATAACTAACTCTAATACAAGCAAAATAGTAACCTACAATAAATGTAAACTAAATGGAGCCACAGTGTTTCAGCTAACAACAAGGTATGATTCAACAACAGTAGGGTAGAGCAAATCAAAGACTCATAAATTCTTATAGTAATCCTAGTAAAGATTGAGGGGATGAGGAACTGGAAAATGAAAAAGTAAAATGTGAGGTATTCAATAGGATATAAGTAGGAGAGGTAGGTGAACTTGGGGGTACTACTGTGGAATTAAATAAAATCAATAGTAGTATTAGATAACAGTAACAGGAAAAAAAAACTATGAAGAAGAAAAAGAAGAAACCATCAGAGAGATAGCTCAACCATCTAAGCATCTGACTGACAAAGACTAAGTTGGATCCACAGTGCCACATGCCATTCTGGCCTGCTTTTGGGCAGACTGAGCTGGCCCATAAAACCGAACATGGTGGCCCATCCCCAGTGCTGAAGAGGCTGAAAAAGGGAGGACAACTAGGAGTTCGAGCTGTTTGGCAAGACCCTTTACCAAACACATAAATTAAAAAGAAAAGAAGGAACAGAGAACAAAAGAAAATAGAATAAAAGAAAACAAAATTAAAAAGAGAAATTAAAAACAAAGAGAGATGAACACATAGAAAAAAACCAAAGTTCCTAAAAATCAAACCACCAAAAAATCTAATAAAAGAAAAAGAAAGAGAAATCATTGAGTACTGTAATAATTCTTTCACCTTTTTGAATGAGTGGTGTCTTTTCAGGATTTGAAATCTTGGGATCCAGCAAGTGTTTATTGTCTCTAACTGGCTTTGCATTCTCTGGTGAGGGTCCTCCATGTTCCAGAGACCACTCTGTTTTCACTCCCCAAATTGAGGCATCCATCCTAGCTACATCCTAGCTACAGTGGCCCTTGCTCATGTTAGTGGGTGAGAAAAGCAGGAAACTCTCTGGTCTTTGCTGAATGTAGACTACTGGGCAAGTTCAGAGAGACTACTTCGGCTACTGCCAACAGTTTCACATCCAGCATCCTCTGCAAACCTCCCTAGCTGGGCTGGATTCCTCACGACAAAGGACAGCACCCCTTTCCTTCTTGACTTGATCTTATACTTCTCCAGGGCTCTGGGTCTAGAATGCACCCTCGAGGGGCAAGGAGATAGCTCAGCAGAATAAGCCCTTGCCTGGCAAGCACAGGGTTCTGAGTTCAATCCCTGGTTCAAAAAAAAAAAAAAAAAAAAAAAAATCAACAAATGGGATCTCATCTTACTAGAAGGCACCCTCTCACAGCTGTCTCCCGTGCCTATTTTTTATCTTGAAATCCTGGAAATCCTTAAGTGGTAGTGTCGAATTTTTCTACAGTACAGTTTTGAAAAATGTCTTTCCATAAAGGAGCCTACATAGACCTTCTCTGGCAATATAACAGGTGCTGCCCTAGATTTTTTTTTTTCCTTCTTCTGCTGTGGATTTCCTTCTATCATGCCACCAAGGAAGCACTTTTCCAGTGCAGCTCCATATCGCTTTTGTACTTTATCGTAGTGTTTGTGGCTTTTCTTGGGTCTCATCCTCCGGATCAGTTGTGCACTTTCTCCTGGAGTCTGCTAGCCCTCTGGGCTGACCTACTCTCACTGGGGACTGCCCTCATCTGTCATCATGTGAGTTTGCCAATTGATGCCTTTTCTGCTCTCTTCATAGGTAAAGCAAGATGCTGAGCCAGCTTGACACGGCAGGTGGACGTGGCCAGGGAAGTGTCTGGGCAGATGGACTTGGGTGGTGTGGACTGCGGTTCTCAGTGCATGCTAATAGCATTGCTTGCCACATGTGCTGCAGCGGGAATATTTACTATGGCCTTTGAACAAACCAGTTTTAACAACCAAATATACCTCTGTTTCTATGATCTGATTCATTAATTTTTCATTTTCTCATTAATTTTCACCTATCACTTTTTAGATAATATTGTCATTCAATTTAAAGTGTTTTGTGCTTAAGACATACCACATTAAATTTTGACCATTTTACTCAAACAAATTGTGAGATTACACACACATTTTCCTTTGCTTAAACTTTTAGCTACAACTCTAAGTTTCTCTCAAAAATGTAAGACTTCTTGTGAAGACAGAAATGGTTAAAGTCACTTGGTGGCATCGTTCTTATTTACTTCATTCCAGGCAATGTTGTGATCAGAGACTGTTAGCTTTCTATATTTAAGAATGCACCGAGAGATGTGAGCACTTCGAGCCACAACTTCTATCCCTTTTGATTTCCAGGGTTGGCTAGGCTAATCCCGCTGGCAACACGGTGTCCCTTCTCTCCCTCAGTGTTCTATGTCTTTTCTGGTGTCCCACGCTTTCTGCAGGAGGGAGGTGTCACTTGGCAGAGGAGCACTGTCCTTGATCAGGATTACATGTATGACTATGCTCCCCTGCTTGAACCCCCAAACTAGTTCTCAAAAATGTATGGATGCTTCAAATTTGACTAAGCACATGAATGATTTGGAATCTCTCAAACATACAAAATAATGTATAATCTATCTTTGTTTTATGTAAATTAATTAGATCTAGTACATTGAATTTTTCTCTGCAGTTGAAATTCCATATACCCGGATTTATTTTCTTTTATCTCTTTGGCCTATTAGTGCTCACAAATATAAACTTTTCACTGTGATTATAATTCTGACAATTTATCTAGTGTACCTAAGATACTCTGCCATCTATACTTTACTGACATTTTGTGTGCATTATATCATTTAACATCTTTATTATACATTTCATGACTATTACAACCCACGCTTACTCTCTCCATGCCTAGATATCTACTGTCTTTCATTTCGACTCTTCTCAATTTCTTGATTTCGCCCTCTATGCACAATTGCTAGGTTTAGTTCATCTTAATGCTAAGATTTTCCACCTCAGAAATCCACTGATTTCCCCATCACTTTACTGTCATTTCACTACTTCTCACTTTCATCCAAAATAATGTGAGACCTCAGGACTCTCATTTCCTTGCTTCTCATGTTCTGCCTTTCGGTGGCCTGCTATTCTTCTATCAAAGACTCCGCATTCTTTTTTTTTTTTTTTTTTTTTTTTTCATTTTCAGACTAATTTGCATTGGATCTTCATCTGCAATCTTCTTAGTCATTTCATTTTGTTGCATTGCTCGCATTAAACATTCTCAATGTTCTGTACCTTTCTGTCTTAAACCTCATTCTTGACATGTCTACTCTTCAGCGACGGGTGAACTGCTACATTGGCTTTGTTTTTGCATTGTAGAATTAAATGACCAATACATCTGTTGCTCTTGCTCCATTTCTCGTACTTCTGACAACATAGTCTTCTTGCTTCCCATTTAACTATCCATTTCTTCTTCTTTCAAAAATGTTCTCTCCTAGTGATCCATTGCTCTTCTCCCCACCTATTCTGAGTATTATCATGAGTGTACTCAGGTAGTTAGCATAATTTCCTCTGTATTGTGCTATTGTCTGGTATTCTATTGTTTCATTGTGCCTGCGTGTCTTCTTACTGTGATGAAAAATATTTCTGATGTTTTCATATGTAGGATACGTACAAACCTTAGTTGTTCACATTTAATCACATGTAACACATTTAATCAAATTATCTAAATTTTTATCAGTACACAGATCCAGGCTTATACCTACAATTGATTGAAACTCCTTTCTTTAAAAAGAAAGTTCTTCTGCCTTTAACACATTCCCTCTTTGTTTTTTTTTGGAAGGGGGTGATATTTATTTATTTATTTATTTGTTTGTTTGTTTGTTTGTTTGTTTGTTTATTGGTACCAGGGATTGAACTCAGGACCCTGTATCTGCCAGGCAAATGCTTATTCTACTGAGCTATCTCCTTAGCCCATAAAATTGTTAATAAAATGTTTGATTTTTTTTTAATCAGGTATCAAACAGGACCACATGTTTTCCAGGCAAGGGCTATGCCAGTGAGCTATATATCCATAGCCCTTGATCTGTTCGGATACCATTTGTCTTTCGAAAGAAGAATGAAAATGAAGAACACCTGGAATGAGAAATGAAATCTCTGAGAAAGAGTGCAAAATAGAAAACTATGGGAGAAATATGTTATTACTTTTTACATGACTATTTTTGTACATTCTCATTGTTTTAAAATATTGCATATGGATATGCATGCACGTGTATGGTGATAGGAGTATGAATGATCTATGTGTTCCTGTTTTGTCACTGCAGGGCAATAAATGATATTATTGCTTACGAATCTTTGGCTAGTAAAGATGAGCCAATAGCTGACCACTGTAAATGAGAATTCATTTTTGTAAGTTTTCTTTCTTTGTGACTTCTTACCTTCCCCCTTCACTGCAGATCAGCATTGCTAAATGCCATTATGATGCCATTCCACAATCATCAGTGAAGCCATCACCCACACCAGGCCGAGCGCTTTCTGACGTCAAGAGCCACAACATGCTATATTCCATTTTATATTCTCAGAAAATGGAACTGCAAATTGCAGGTGCTCATAAGCATGTGCTAAATGCACCTGAACAGGTCTGTAGCCATTCTATTTCTGGTAAGGTAAAAGCACTGGAAGCACTGTGAACGTCAATGAGTAAAGGTTCTCCAGAAATGAAACGCTTGCCTATCATAAGACGCTAGGCACTTTACCTCCTTGAAGCTCATTCCTCCAGTGTTCTACTGATCATCTCCCCTAAAACACCCTGAACTGGGATGCCTTTTGAAATACGCCCCTTCATCTTAGCGTCTAAACAATGGAAATGTTTCTCTCTTTTAGAAAAAAAAATTGAATTAATAAAGCAAAACAAAGAAATACCCTCCTTTCAGATCAATTTCCCCCTCAGAGCCCTAGAATGGCCACTGAAATTGTGCATGAATGCATAACACACTGCTGGAGGGAATGTAGAGTTTTTATCTTGATTCCTTTTGTTGTATTTTACAAACTATTCAAGGCCTTCCCTGCTTTTGAGAAGAAGGAGGACTTTGGAGGGAGTCCTTTCCAAATGGCTCACTGTGGGGTTGGAGCAGCCTACCGGGAGATTTCTCCAGCAAAATTTCTTCATATTTGGCTGACTAAGGTTGAGTTATCCCTAGGCTCTGGCAGTCTAGTTTATAAGGCTGCTTGTGGCAGTTGAGGTTCAAAACAAAGCTGTGGGTGGAAAAATATCTGAAAGTTTCAAAGGCAAAAGCTACTTTCTGAAGTTTCCTAACATTTTTGTAGGAAGTAGGGAGAAACTAATGCTCAGAATGCCCTGTAAATTATACAAAAGCGACTTGAAAAGCTTCAGTGTGGCAGCTTTCATGAGCCCTCTTGAGGCCAGAGACTGTGAAATTCTCACATATGTTGATTTATGCAGCGATTTGCTTTGACCCCAGGGAAAGCTGTTTTAGGGTTTGGATATCTCTGCCTAAGTAGCTTCCCACCTATCTGTGAGAAGGAACAGGCAAACAGGCACAAAGCAAGTGAGAAGAGAGAAAGAGAGAGAGAGAGAGAGAGTCATAAAAATACTCAATTCAAAAGTTAAAATACATTTTATCTACTTTCTGAAATATTTTATGGTCACAATAGTTCATAGTTTGATGGTCTTACAACATGACCTAGTATGTGAAGCATTTTGATATTAGTCAAATTTGACATTAACTTCCTTTCTATTCTCTTTGTCGTTTTGAAGTTTTCCTTGTGATTTGCCATGATAATTATATGCAAAGTATGCCTTACCACCCCTTTTTTTCTCTTTTATCTGTATAAATGCATTTTTTTTTTCTTAAATCTGGATACTTTCTTCTTTGGTACAGATGGTAGATTCCAACCATGCAAATGCCTTCCTTCAAAATGAACTGCTTCCGGAGTCCTAACCTGTCCTGACCACCCTCTCCCAATGCTTTCATCTCCTTGCTGCCTAAACAATTTTCAAACAATTTGGAGAGCTAGCGCTGAGCTTGGTGATGTGTGTAGCACATCTTTTTCTTGTGCATCCTAAGCCCTCTTTTTGACAACAGAAGCCACCCTTGGGTTGAGCCTCTCTTCCTTCTCCAGAGTGAGCATCACAGTGTCTCCCCTTGGACCAAGCATGATGCAGAGAACTCCGTGCATCATCAGCTCATGTCTCGGTGAGTAACCCATCCTGGCCCTGTTCACTACCCAGCTGGATCTCAGATTTGAGGAAGGAGAGTAGAATCACTAGCTAGTTAGTCATCTAATTTCTCAGTTACTCAACTGCTAAATGAGTCATCAAAATAACTCATGGTCTTCTCTTTGAAAGGAACCCTCTTGTTGCTGAGCTAAAGGAAATAATTAACAAGTATAGCTGTGATACTTTGCTGCTCACACTTTGAATACTGTGCACAAACTTTTGTAGAATGGACAGAGGTTCAGTTTTGAAATGTAGTCAGGTTACTTTGTCTCTAAAAGTGAGCAAATGTGGGAGGAACGTAGAGATGGAGATTGCTCACGTGCTTACAGCAAATGTGGCTGTCGGCAGTCATGCTCTATGCTTTATTATTTTAAGAATATCTAATATACATTTGTGGATTTGCATGCTTGTAAGCTATCTCTTTTTTAAAACAAACAATCACAACACTCTTCCCCTATTTCATCAGCTCTCTTAATTTGTTGGACTTGTATGTACAACTCTTGAGACAGACAAGAAAAGTAAAGTTGACATACAGGGCTGCTAAGGAACAGAGAAATCACTTTCTTAAGATGGCATAAGGAATTTCCTCTTGTTTTAATTCTTTGGGAATATTATAAGATCAATGTTTGTGCCTTCTGAAATTAATATGGTGAAACTTTAATTCTCTATGAGTTGGTATTTAAACTTCAGGCCTTTGGGAGGTGAGTAAATCAGGTTAAACTGTGCAAATGGAGTCCTCACGATGGGGTTTCTGCCCTTATAAAAGAGGAAGATGGTATCGCTTTCAGTGTTTACCACTCTACTTCAAGAAAAGGCCACATGAGGACATAACAAGAAAAACATCTATCTGTAAACCAGGAAGAAACTCTTTCTGGAAAAAGAATCTTTTGGCACAATGATTTTCCTCATCCCAGCTTCCTGAGTCATAAAAAATAATGTTTTGTTCAAGCCATGTCCTCTACGATTAGTTATAGGGACTCATATTACTGGTTTACCTGCTGCTATAACTGATTATTAAAGACTGGATATTTCACAAGGAAAAAAGTTTATTTTATCTTTGGTAACGTCCTCAAACATCCTCAATTTATGACACAGAAGGAAAGGAGTATCAGGCATGATGGTGCATCCATGTAAGCTCAGCACTTGGGAGGCTGATGCAGGAGGATTTGTGTGAGTTCAAGACCAGCCTGGGCTACAAAAGTGAGCTCAAGGCCAGCCTGAACTTCATAGGGAGACTCTGTTTCAAAAAGACAGAAAAAGGGGGAGAGGGGAGAGAAGAGGACATGCATGGAAAAGAAAAATAGAGGTGTTCTCAATTTATAATTCATTCTCAGAGTAATCAAGTAGTTAGTTGAGTAGGTAACTCACTAGCAAGAGAATTAACCCACTTTGAAAGGAAAGCTTTAATCCACTTTTAATAATCTTGTTTCCTGTTCAAGGCCCACATCTCAATAGCACCAAAAAGGGAATCAAATTTCAACATGAATTTCAGAGAGACGAAAAGCTTTTCAAACCATATCAAAGGCCAAGCTCTTTAAGACAAGGACATGTTATGGATACATTTTCTTTGTAGCAAAACTATTATGAAAAAAGAATTGTAGTGTGTTTCAGACTTCTGTGGTAGGTAAGCAGTTGGGATGGATAAGTCATGGAGGTGTCTGTGTTCTGCCTGTGCAGAGGTCAGGGTGCTCAGGTCTTATTTGTGTGAAGGCTTGATGCCTGGCTCAGTGCCTTCCAGTGGTCTTATTAGGGTCATATTGAACCAGGGATGATGTCTTATATAATAAAGAAACAAGACATATGACTCAAAGTAAAAAGCCAAGATAAATGTTAGAGTTCTTCTTCTTGAAAATTTCTAGGAGTTTTTGTGTGCACATACTCATATATACTTTTAGAAAGCTTCAGCCTTCAGGTAGGGGAGGGATGGGACAAGATGAGAAAAAACGTTCAATTCTTCCACTGTGGCTGACATGTAAAAAAACTCTCCCTGTTAGTTATCTATATGAATGAAATTCTCAGCCACATTAATAATACTAAATGAACCTAATGAAAAGCAGAGCACCATCAACAACAAATCTCACAGGTACTTATGAAGCTTTTGATAATATTTTAAAAACAAAATCCAAAAAGAGCAATGGAAGTTTATATCCTATTTAGTCCTGGGATAGGAAGTTCATTGGATTGTTAAATTTATTCTCAGCACTATGTAATCATTCTAGATTAGATAAGTCTACTCCAAAAGACAGACAATGTTTTCTGATAATCAATTAAACCAAATTTTTGCATAAACATTATGCAGAATTTGCACCAAGGGGCGGCAAGATAGCTCAGCTGTCTAAACCACCTGCTTAGGCAGGCTTAGGCAACCACAGGGCCACAGGGTTCGATCACCAGCACCACATGCTGTACCAGCCCCACCCCTAGGATAGGCTGAGCTGGTCATAATAAACATACATACATACATACATATGTAAATAAATAAATAATGTTTTGTCTGGGCCATGGTGGCGCATAACTCTAGTCCCAGCTCTGGGGAGGCTGAGGCAGGAGGATAGATGTGAGTTTGAGACTAGCTTGGGCTACAAAAAGTGAGTTTAAGGCCAGCCTGAACTGTAAAGTGAAGCCCTATCTCAAAAAGAACAACCAAAAAAAAAAAAAAAGCCCAACTCTATGACAAAACAAGTGCAAAGTAAGACACGTACTGCCTCTTAGCTATTGTACTGATTCTCAACTACCTCTCCCTTTTTCCACTGAGTTCATCTGGCCACTGGCCACTGGCCATGACCGAGAATCATTTTCTCCCACTCATTGTATGCACTGGATGAGTTCATGCTTCAGAGCCATTGGGTAATGATAATGGCAATGATTTAGAGTCCAGTGGGCAGTAAATATAAAATATGTGTTCAATAAGTGGTTTCATGAACGTAAGAGATTTTTTCCTAAGCAGGTGGGGAGGATGAAGTGACTTAGGCATGCTAAAAACTACAAGCAAATATAAACAAGACTGCATGAAGATAAGAAATAGGTTTTAAATTCATGCAAGATAAATAGTCGATAAAAAGGAGAAGTGAGTGAGTGAAACATTTCTATCCATGAAGAAAAAGTGACATGTGTATAAAAGTGAGCACATTTCAAAATGATGCAGAGGGAATTATGAGACCTCTTATATCCACATTTTCACAATACTAAAGTAAGGTGAACACAGAGATTGCTGACCCTACCAGTATAGTCATCAGATTATGATCACTTTATTGAGAATGGAATATATATATATATATATATATATATATATATGTATATATATATGTATATATGTATTCATATATATATATATTTGTATTATGGTTGGATCAGCCTTCCCTTGGGGTGGGGCTGGCCCAGCATGTGCTGCCAGGGATTGAACCATGGTCCCTACGGTTGCTTAAGCTTTCCTAAGCAGGCACTTTAGACCACTGAGTCATCTTGCCAGCCCTGGATCTTATATTTTAAAACCATCATTATACAACAAGACTGTGTGCTCTATTGCACTAGGCATAGAAAAGTTCTATGCCACAGAGGATATAAGAGCAAGGGACACAGCCAGTGCAGCTCATGTAAAATGGAAATAATAAATAAAGCACTTCCTCCTTGACCTCAGTTTCCATTTCTGAAATGTTGGAATTTGAAGTTAGAAAAATTACATTTTACATGTTTTGATCTGGGCTTTCTATTCTATGTGACTAATACTCCTTAAGACACGAGTTCCTAGGGCCCTTCTCTCTGCCCTTTCAGCCCTTAGTCTGTGCTGAATGAGTGTCTGTAAGTGAGGAATAGACAACGTTCAGCTCCAATGTATTAATACCTTCAGGAACACAAGGGGTCCACTCCTCAATTATTCAAAAGATGTGGCAACTTGCAGGGAAATTTTGGAACTAAATAACCCAAACTCTCTACAGATGCCACAGTGATACCTTATGACCATTTCTGAAGCATATTGTTGTGTCTGTACTCAAAAATAAATCCTTAGAGACACATTTCATTCTGTGAACACCTTCCAGGTTTCATTGTCTCCCTTTCAGTGGAAACGTTCAAGACAATCCACTCTTATGTCAGCCAGAGGTGTTGAAAATCCAGATCTTTTTTTTTTTTTTCAGCAATACAGAATACTGAGAGTCCCTTCAGAGACCTTACAGAATATTCCTTTGACAGCTGCCAAGGAAGAATGACATGACTAATTCATGTTGAAACAAATATGAATCTATATCTGTGCAATTAAAGGTAATGATAGTAATAATGCTGCCCCTCCCCCAGCGACTTCCATGTAATTGATTTGGGGAGGATTTCCTATTGTCTTTGTTGAAGTCTCTGAAGTGGTCTGAAACTGCAGTTCAACTTGAGAGTAATTTGAGTCCATCTGAATGGTAGGTCCTCCAACAGTCAGAACTATCTGTGAGGAAAGAATTTCATTAACTAAAACCCACTAGTATCTATCTCTGTGGAGTCAACACTCTTAATTAGGTAGGTACTCAACTAATTAACATTAACATCATGGGGAGGGGCTGCTGGGGAGTTCAATGTGCCCAAGAGAAAGCAGAGTTCAGCAACCATTTCCCATTCACATAAATTAAGCCCTGGGGACTCCGTGTGACTGTTGTCCTTTATCTATCCATATTCTTCCTTTTTCCACCATCTCCGAATGGTCCTAGGCTCAGAACCTGCACACTGCCCACACCCTGACCTCCCCATATTCTGCCAGCTCTCCCAGAACCTTACCTGGTATAGCCCCAGGGTCACCTTCTACCTTTTAATGCTAAAGGGTTTACCTGGCCTATGGTCTCTTTTCACCAGTTTATTTTATTATTTTATGATTTTGATGCAGGATCTTGCTAAGAAGTTCAGACTGGTAGTGATTGCCCTGTCTTAGCCTTCCCAGTACCGGGATTGCAGGCATGTGCCATCACGCTTGGTTTCAGGGTTGGCACAGTGCCGCCAGCATAGCATGTGGATCCAGGGATTGAACTCTGGTCCTTGCCTTTTCCAGGCAGGTGCTTAGACCACTCAACTGTCTTCTCAGTCCTCCACCTGTTTTTGAGCTTTTACTTTGGAGTTCTGCATTCATGAGCAGGTAGATTTCTGCTAGATCCTGAGCTCCTCTATTCTGACTTTATAGCTTATATAAATCAGGAGGCAGACTTGACAACATTCTAATGGTTATGGCTTTTGCTTTGTCTACCTATGATGATGTACTAGTCAGGCTAGTGTCAGTCACATTACACAGCCAAAGGAACTACACTGGTCCTTTTGACTGCATCCCTCCTTTCAATTGACCGCTTTCCTAGTAATCAAACTTACTCAAGCACCACCTTTTATCCAACCCTGAACTTCCTCAGAAGTCACTGAGGCCACATGTATACCTACATCAGAAAGTCCCTGTGGTCAGATCCAGATGCTCATTTCATGAAGAGTCATTCCGCCCTTTCAAACACGACTCAATGACATAACTGTATGCTTTCACCAAACCATCACTTGCACAGCTCCTTAGAAACTGCAGATGCCACATTTCCTAGCTCACCATTTTCCCCTCTGAAACCCATCTTGTCCTTGTGCCCTTGTGCACGTCTTCACAGAGCCCTTGCTCTACAGCACTTGAATCTAGCAGCATGCAAATGCGTGCAATCCTGTAGTACTTGTTTTCTTATGACCCAAGTGTCTTACAATTTATGAACATCTAGGTCTCTGAAGTGATCTCAGTGAATTCTTTTTTTTTTTTCCAAAATGCATTAGTAGTACATTTCCAGTATCTCATACAATGCATATGGTTCTCCTCATAGTAGTTATTAAGAACACAGGGTATAGATGTTATAATTTTTCTAATCATTATTGGCACAAATATTATTTTCATTAAACTAAGAGAAAGTATTTGTATACATAATCCAGTGTTTCATAACTGCAGTGGGTTATTGGAAAAACTGGCAATGATGGAAGCTGTTGATTTAAGGATTTCACAGCTCAGCATACTAATCTAGCTTTACATTTTATGCCTCGTGGTTAAAGTTTTCTGCTGAGTGGTTAAGGGCAAATTAAAGTAAGATCTGTATAACAAAACATGGAACTTTTGTATCTCCCAAGGTTAGTCAAACCTCCCCAGGCTCTACTTTGAAACCATAAACAGAGTTTTGCAGAACTGTTGTCAGTGTCAGCCATCTGGATCGGTCATAGCCATTGCTTGACCAATTTCTTCTCTGTGAAAGCCTGAGAGAATGTTTTCTCTCTAGGTGACTCTCCTTAGGTACGCTGTATATCTTCAGTCTCTTTTCTCCATAGTCCCATAATCTCCTTGAACAGAAAATTTGGAAAGCGACTGAGTTATAGGATGTTATAGCACAGGTTCTCTTATGTCCTGTGTCTTAACTAATCTTGAAGGGCTAGGGCCAAAATATTGGCTAACTTTGTAGCCCTTCTTTTGCTCCAATTTTTGGTCTGTAAACTTCCATTCTTGATCTTCTAGAAGAAAAGCTTAGTGATACTATTGCTCTATAGCACAGGTACTTGAGCTTAACATTACTGTCTTTCTGAGCATCAAACATCTTAGACTTAATTTGGAATTGGTATTATCTATCAATGATTGATATGATCTCTCTGATCTGCTGCCTTGTTGGCCCCATACATATTCTGCCCCATACATATTCAGAAGTAATTTCTCATGAATTGCAGGACTAATTGGTGAAAAGCTCAACGAAAATATAGGAAAACTAAAGCTATTAGAAGATTGTGTGCCCTTATAGTAAAATGTCTTCATTGATAGTTATTCAAGACCAAATGGTAATTCTAACCAGAAATTTTTTTATTTTATATACGAACAGAGCTATCCTTATATAGCTCCTTTTTGCTCTCTCTCTCTCTCTCTCTCTCTCTCTCTCTGCAGATTAGAGACCAATGAGAGGTCTGAGCCCAAGCACATGAGAAGATTTTGAAATGTCATGTGTTAACAGTATCTGATAAAATGCTACCTTTTTGCCTCCCTACTAGTACAATGAACTATAATTTCAAATCAAATCATTATAGATTGCTTTGTAAAGCCAGTCTTCTTCTTGCTCTTGCTCTGTCTCATTGTTTATCTCCTTTACCTACTGGTATTAATTAATCTGTGTACTAAGACAATTTTCCAGGTAGAGAGAAATGGACTCAGTTTTTGACAGATATTTGAGTTTCCTGGCACATTACAGAATACATTTATTTTCTGGATATTTATTCTAATGAACTTAACTTTCTTTTGAGCTGTAGATACTACTCCAAATTAGAAGATTTTCTTTTCATAGAATTGGTTTAGGGCAGAAAAGCATTAAACTTCTCCAATTTTGGGGGTACTAAAAATAAATTTTGAAAGAAGTGCCTATCGTTAAATTGGTTCTGTGTTCTTGTTTTACTTATTATTGTCCAAATATATGCAGAAACATTACGTCTCCTTAAGAAAGTTCACAGCTACTTTTGAAGTTTTATACTAGTCATAGACTAATTTGCCATTTCTCAATTCTGTGTGTGACTTTGTCCATCCTGGATAAAGTTTCTTTTCCCCCAGTAAATTATTTTGCGTGAACATATTGAAAAGGGACATCTGACTTAAAACACCCATGTAATGCCCTTGAAACACCATTTCTCATTCCTTTGTTTCTATCGGGATGTCCATCACCGTTACAGGTACTTCTGAAATGCAGGGTTTAGCGGCTTGTAGTCCCTCCTCTTGCTCTCATTGTCACATGCTTCCTATCTAATATTCCCATCTAAATGAGAACTTTTTTATTTAGTTAAAACTATCTTAGACTATTACCTGTGCATTTCTATATAGTTTTTAAACATTATAATAAAGTAGCACTAGAATGGTTTTCTAAAATTCTAATTTCGTGCACATAGATGTTAAACTCATGGAAAGTGATATCGCTATTATTTATTCTGTACTTCACTGCTATGTCCTGATCCAGGCTACAACACCACAGTTTGAACATCCCAGCAGCCTTTAGGGTGACTTCTCTATAACTTTCTCCTACATGCTTTTCTTGACATGGGAGGACTCTATAGAAGTACAAATTAGATATTTTTCTCTTACTTAATGGAAGCAATCATTGGAAAACATAAATAAACCTTGAGAACATAATTCTAACTGCACAAAGCACACAGGAAATGATAAAAATGTATGCTTCTACTTCGATGAAATACTGAAAACATCCTGTTCATAGAGACAGCAAGCAGAGTATAGGTGCTATAATCTTAGTGTCTATGCTTTCCTTGACAAAAGCATATATTGAAATTGTGCCCCTCATGGAAAAGGTGTTGAGAAGCAAGGACTTTGAAGGGCAACACGGGCTGTGGGAGGAGCTTTTATCAGGATAAAAGTCCTGACATTTCTTAGCATCTGAAGTTCTGGCAAGATGGGGCAAGCCATGATCCAACAGCAAATCCTACCTTGATCTTGTAGCTGTGAAGATGAGAAGAAATGTTTTTGTTGTTTGTAAGTTCTCCATTGACGATACTATTTTTAAGGACTCCTCAAAAGACTAAGGCAAAGTTTGTAGAACTGAGTAGACATAGAAATGGGCAGGTATTAGTTAGTACCTGAAAAGCTTACATTTGGAATGCTGGCAAAGTTCTAGAAATATAAAGTGATGATGATTTTAGGACATTTGAATGCTATCAACTTCACGGGCTTTTGTGCAGAAAATGGTTAGCATGGTAAACTTCATGCTCTGTATATTCTACTATGATGTAAATAAATAAAAGACTAATTAAAAACACTCAGTGGTCTTCATTTCTCACAGCATCAAGTCCTGGATGATCAGATCTCTTTGAACTTTAAATGTCATTCTTAATCTCTACATCTTAGTCTCCTTGAGTGCTTCTAGGTTCTTAAACATGCCCTATTCCCTTACATTAAATATCTTCCCACCTGATGTCCATGCTTCCTGGACCATCACAAACTGAATTACCTGTGTCTTGTCTACCCAACTTCAAGCACAGATTCCAGCACCACAGTCAAGAGAATGAGTTGAGGTATTCACTCCATGTCCTACTCATCTGGAGTTTATTCCTTTGGCACAAAGTAATTCTGCTAGTATTACCATGGTTAAACTTGCTATTATATTTTTATTCGGGCAATTCTGCGTTCTGGATATTTCCTCTCCCAGAAAGTGACTGACAAAATACACTAGAGATGCCCCTAGTTTTCTTTCCATATAGTGCCTGCCATATGGCAGGATTGTAACACATGCTTATGTACCAAAAGCAAGAAGCAAAGATTGCATCTTATGTTTTCTATTATCAACATTTTGTAGGGATCATGATTCATATATTTATGACAGCAGGCAGATCATCTTTGCTAAATTTTACCTTAATGAATATAAATGGATGAATCCATAACATGGCAGTTTTTCCTTACCATAAAATGTGAAGAATACAATTATTTCAGTAGCACCAGGTCTGCTTACATAACACAAGGGCTGATGATACAGACCAAAACCCAGAGGTGTATCTCTGGATCTGACATCCTCCCAGGTAGACAAATGCTAAGAGGAGCAGGGAAAGCCTCACAACTTTTCAACAACGTGAGAGTAGTGCGCACATCATTGGTCCTCTGTAGTCATAACTATGAAGTGATCACCGGCTACAGCAATGGCTAGCACACAAGTGAATTGTGATTGTGCAATGATCTCTTAGTTCTGAGTAATGGTCCTCCACGCTCCTAATAAATGGTGAGTGGCAATGATGCAATTTGAATCCAAGAGTGAAGATAGTATGAAAGGCAGGTGGCGGCAGAGACAGAGAAAGAGACAGAGAGTGAGGATAGAGAGAAATAACACATTTCTTTTCTATTTATTTTATTTGTTGAATATTTTTAACAGAACACTTAAATGTTTTGTTTCTGTCATTTAGAATTATGCAGTGGTCCAGAGACAAGGGGAAACAAAGCATCAATATTATAGTTCCATAATATTGTGCGTAAGAAAATCATCAAATTAAAAATAAATTTGAATTTGTAAACCTCCCATATATTTTCCCATACATGTAGCATTTGATCATATGCAACAATGCATTGCAGTATATTTTACTTATTTTATATTGAAGAATAACCAGTCTCTCTATTTCTCTGTTCAATTTTGTAAGCATATTCTGTGTTCTCTCTCTCTCTCTCTCTGTCTCTCCCCTTTTCTCTTATCTCTCCCTTAGTTCTCATTTCAAAAGTTTTCTTTTTAAGTCTTTCTTAGTCAGTCAGAGGATTCACCTGTTACGATTTTGTATATGGTTAGATTTCTAAATTTCTGTGTAAAAAAAGTATAATTGATTTTAATCTTATTCTATAGGGATTTATTAGAATATCAAAGATTGATGGAAAATATCAATTCTGTATTAAATCTAAGGCATTTGATATTCAGAAAGACAGTGATGTTAAGTTCAAGTGCCTATGTAATAGGGCAATAGTACCAATAAGCTTCTCTTCCTGAGGCTATGTACATATATGCATATATATATATATATGAAATATTAAAATAATAAATATTTCCTTTGATTTAGATATTTTCATCATTTTTCATTCATTTAATTTCTCTTAGATTTGGCTGTCCAGCAAGTAATTCACTCTTGCATGTTGGGAAGAGAAGGACTAGAAGATGAGAGAAGAATTCACGCTAATTGGCAGCCAGTGTATTCACGTGGCTCAAAAGGATGAAGAGCAGCTTGAAGACACTTTATTCATGTCATCTATCACTAATTGGTGGGAAAACAATCCGCATGTAGACATGAAATTAGCAACACAGCTCAGAAAAAAACTCAAAGCTGGACTGCAAGTGAACTGCCTGGCAGACATGACTTACATTATAGTACTAAATATAGGCAAAGAGCAACAAGAAATGAAGGCAACAGAAGAAACAACAGCAACAAAAAAAAATTTGATGCAAATTGTATGGCAAAATGCTCTTCACTAAGATGCTACCTGAAGGCCTGTAGGACTGACCCCTTCTTGTTCAGTTCCTTTTTCTTATAAGTTTAATTATTTATATGTTAAAGCAGGCAAAATTTTGAAATAGTCATTGGATGTGGTCAGTTGTCCCATAATAAAAAGGCTATGAATACCTTAACGGCATTGGCATTTGAAGAGCTTGTAACGAGGCCCACAGAGAAATCATGAATGAAGTTCTTGTTGTAAGGAGAGCGATTTGAACACATTTTAAGTCATAAAGGCTTTGAATAGAGATATCGTAAAAGTTTCTATCTAGCAAGTGACTCAAATTTTGCATGTTGTTAATTTATAAGGAAAGGATAAAAGACATGCTGTTAAAATTATTATTGTATATAAAATATCATAAAAGCACTTCATGCCCACAGATTATTTTGGCCCAATACAGCATTTCCTTATGAATTTTAGCCTTTTTATCTTCAAACATTTTTCGAACAGTAAAACATTGTGGAATATTCATAATAATACTTTCTTTCTTTCTTTTTCTTTCGTTTTTGCATTTTAGGGAAGGGTTTACAGGGTGTTCAGGGTCTTGTTACTAGATTGACTCATACTGATCCACGTGTTCACAGCCTTCCAACAGCTGGGATTACAGGCACACCAGTGCACCACGGAGGCGGGGTTGGTGCAGCAGGCACAGGGATTAAACTCCTGGCCCCTGAGCCTGCTTGTAAATGCTTTACTCCACTGAGCTATTTGGCCAGCCCTCTAAAGATTATTTTTTAAAAAGAATCCAAAATATATTAGATACACTATCCAAAAGTGTAATGGGTGGAACAGGGGAGGAAGTAGAGACCACCAGGCTTGTATCAAGGCAAACTGGCAGGGAATTTATTGTGCCGGAGGAGAAAACTGCTTCGGTAGGGAACAAAGAGAAATGTACCCCTTTTTGTAGAAATGGAAAGAAGGCAAGGAGCAGTGGAAGTAATGATTTTAATAAACACCCATGGTCAGTGTTCTCTGGCTGTCTTGTACTTCAGTGCACAAAGTTCTTGAAGATCCAGTGTGCATTTTGCCTATCCCCAGAAGTCCTAGGACCTACACAATTCCTTGTCCCATCTTATCTTCAGTGTTATATCCTGTGCCGCCCAGGATAGTCTCAGTGCTGAGCCCCTTGTTAGAGTAGTGCTTCTGCTAGCAAGAAGGTTGGGGGCGCTGGGCATCAGGTCTGACTGGGGCCTCACATTCCCAGTTCGGCTGTTATGTACAAGAAGAAAAAGAAAAAGAGGAAGGGAAATGGGTGTCAGCCTCAACGTCTGTTTCAGGCACGACAAATGGCCTGAGAGGACAAGCTACCGAGAGAAATCTTGAGGCACAGGGCTGGGATGGGAGCACCACCCCAGCTGTCTGTGGGGACTCACTTGCACAGAATCCTGAGAAGCTGAGGAAAAGTCTGAGAACACATGAAAATCCAGCGCTGGGAAGGGATGGCAATGGCTATAGAGACAGTTGCTTCCATGGACATACAGAGCCAGCCATCTTGGCTAGGGTAGGATTGAAGAGGCTTAGCCAGGAATTAATTAACATCAGGAGTTTTTGCTTGTGGGAAACTGCAAGCCATGTGAAAAATGCCAAAGGTCATAGGTAAGGAGAAAGGAATTTAATTAGGGCCATGGTAAACACAAGCAAGGGAAAAGTATTTCATCCCTGAGGAAAAGGACAATTGGATTGGAAATTTAGTAAAATTGGACAATAGCATCTACAGGAAGATGTATGGTATTGTTGACCAGGAGGACAGCAAAGAAAAGGCACTTGGGTATTTTGGGAATTTTAGTCAGCCTGACAGATGGTGGGGAGATTCTTTGTGACTTCCATGAAGAGATGTGAGATGAGAGATAATTGTTACTTGTCCCCTCTGAGCCAGAACAAGGACAAGGCATTAGCCCTGGGAGGGACAGGGGGTGGCCTGGCTTTACTGGGATGGCGAGGAGGTATCTGATTGAGGGCCAGAGAAGGAAGTGTCCCAGACCGTAGGGACTATATCTTGGGGGCACTGTGTGGATTCTGGGGAGACCAGAAAAGGAAAGAAGAGAAAGGCTGAACGGATAAAAGGGGTCCTGTGAATTGTTCAGGCAATATTGATTTATAAGAAGCCAGTCATGCAGTGAGCAAGTGAGGAAAATTAAAGAACTTTTCAAGTGGGTGGTGGCAAGTGTCTTGGTTGTCTCTGAGACAACCAGCATTTATATAGACTTTATTTAGTCCAGTTTCGTCATTTAGCTCGTCCATGGGGAGAGTGCAAGCCTGGTTTTCTGTTGATCTCCAGGCCTGGCATTTTCCTGATGTGTTTCTTGCCACAATTGTGGCACAGACAAAGTCAAAGAAATAGTGAAGCAAGTATGGTCCAGACAATAAAATAGACAAGACTGTGCTGAACACGACCAACAGTGGGACTGGCACATAGGCTGGGCAGCTGGCACACGGCAGCCCTGGGCAGGGGCGCTGGAGGTGTATCAAGGCAAATGTGGACACTGAGAGCGAATCACTCGAGGGAAATGTCAGGGAGGAATCAGTAGCAAAAATGTTACTCAGCATTTCATAAGTTTATAGTAAAGGTTTTAAAGTCCACAACTTAGTAGCAAAGTATGTTTTCTCTAATTTTACCTGCCTCCAAGAATGGGAAACTACAAAGTGAGAGAAAAAAGAAGATCCGAAATGAGATTAGAGAACGGAAGTCTTCTCATGAGTCACTGAGACCCTTGGCCCATGAGTCTGCAGTCTCAGCCTGGAAAGGTGAGGATGGGGATCTCAAGAGTGAAGATGGCTTCTTCACCAGCAGAAGACCAGACCGGAAGAGAATGGAGGCAGAACAGGCTTGACATTTCCTCTAGAGTGGTGGAGGATCAGGCAAGCGTTTCTCAGTGAAATCTATCCCCCAGGTCTTAAGAATGGCTACTGAACTAGCATATTGAACTGAGGAGTGAATTCCGTGGTTTATTCGTATATAAGATAGGATTGAAACTCACAGCATTCACCAGTCACACAGTTCAAGTTCAAGTGTGTCTAAATGTAATATATATGACAGAAATGCAAGACCTTGACCACAAGAGTAAAATATCACTTTAAAGAAACACTTTAACATGCATTCCAAAGGGCACAAACTATTAGAAAAATTATCATGTCTGCATCCTGTGCTCTGAATAACTACTATGAGGACAACAATAAGCATTGTATCAATTATTTGGAATATATTACTAACATGTTTTGAAACTTTTGTATTGTGATTTCTTATTAAAAGGAATAAAAAATGAAGTTAAGAAAGGGCACAAGCTGGTGACCTGGGCTGTCTGCAGCACTGGCAGAGTAGGAGCATTGGAAAGATGCAGAAAGTGTTAGAAGCTCCTGCCTACCTGATGGGAAGCAGTCAGCCTTGGGGACAGTTTGGGAGCTGTCTGACTTCAAATGGGCTTGGAAGCAGGCTCTGGAGAAAGAAGAAAGAGGGTGAGGGAGAACGGGGGCTTACATGATCTGAGCTGCTGAGCAAGATATGGAATGGCTGAAGCTATGCAAGTTGAGGGCCCAGGGTCTAAGGATGCTGCTGGCTGATCTCAGCTGGAGTGGAGTCCAAGACAGCTTAAACATTCTGAAGATATCTCTGCTCCCTCCCCAGACTTTGGCTCTATGTGCAACACAGGAGGAAAGGGGTAGGGATCAGCAGGGGCCACCAGGCTTATGTAAAGACAACATGGCATGGAATTTATTTTGCCTTGGTGAAGGCAGACAGAGGCAGAAAGACAGCCTGTTGGGAGTGAGAAGAAGTATGCTATGTTTATCAGGATGGAAAAAAGGGAAGGGACATGAGGTGGGAAGAATTTAATAAACATGTGGCAAAAGTTCTCTGGTTGTCTTGTGCCTCAGTGGGCAAAGTCCTTGAAGGCCTGTTATAAATTTTCAGGTATTTCTAGACATTCTCAGATGTCCCATGACCTGAAAAGTTCGTTGTCTTATCTTCCTTAAGCACCTATGCTTACCTATTCAGCCTTACAAAAAGTTTTTATACATTCTCAACTCAAATGCTGGGGTTTATGTACATTGATGTGTATTTGAGCTATTTATTCCCAATCTCTTTGTAATTTTTATTGTCTTCCAGAGAATATCTATTACCACTACTAGCCAAATGCTTTCAAATGTGATATTTCCCCAATTCCATATTAACATAAATTTATGTACTTCTATTACAAACCTAAATGCAGATTGTTAAAATGTTGACAATATAAAAACACAAAATGAGCCAAAGGGAAATATATTTTTAAAGCATTAGTGCATCAGCTCTTCAAAATTTTTCTGCATAGTCTGAAATACTGGTATTTGCAAAGTTGAAACAATGAAGTTCTTAAAAATACTTGTCTCATAAATGATAACTAATATATATTTTTAAATCCACACATACAAACCTATTCCTCCAATTTTTTTGCCAAGGAAACCTGAATTTGCTTCTGTGCTTAAGAATAAACTTATTTAAATCCATGAAGCAAGAGCTCAATTTAATGTGAAGTTTGATCTCATATTTTTTATGTGATATCTTGTAATGTTTCACATTGTATATTTGTCTAAAACTTTAATTAAACAGCTATATGCTACAATGATCAGAGTGTCATAGTTAACTCTTAGGGACACATCAATATATTTTAAATTATTGAAGTAATTAGTGATATATGTATGTGTATGTATATATGCATATATATACATATATACATACACACAAAAATATTAATAACATAATGCCATGAAAGGAGTTTTTATTTCATATATTTAAGAAAAATATCTAGGAAAATTTTAAGCCCTGATCTCTGGGATTTCTAAATAAATTATAAAACTTTCTAGTAACTGACCCAATGTCTGCCTCAATAGAATAAAGCACCCTTGCTTAAGCACAGGGAAGAGAGGTTTTATACATACAAAATGCTCAGTTTTCAAATAGATTTTATGATTTTATAAAGTATTATATGACAATAAATGTACCAGAAAAAATTAGTATATGTCATCTGAACAAGGTTAGAGATGTGATATATATATTAACAAGTAGAAATATTCCATTAATAGGAAATTATGGTTATTTAAAAATATTCATTTTTATGCATGTATACTAATTGTTCATGCAGTCAGTCTATTTTAACACACAAATACTTTTAAATTTTCCTTGACCAAACTTTGTAACAAATAGGTTAATTCACTATTTATTTTGTGAAGAATTTTATAAACATTTATTAACCCAATCACTCATAATTCCTCAGAATAACTGTAAACCCATAGCCTACAATGTTTAATTTTTTTTAAAGAAAGATTGATAATTATCTAAATCTAAAAATTTATCGTGTATTTCTAAAGTGTTTACTGCTGTAAGATAATTCAGTTGGGTATAAAATTTTTGAATTGTAAACTTCACTTATCATAGATTCGTTTATGTTGTTTTATAACTCCCACTAAGGATGAGTATTTTCGATTTAAAATTGTATATAATGTTGAAAAAAATAGTGGTAGTGTGACCTGAATATTGAATTTGTACAAACGATTATTGATGGAATAGATACTATAAACTACCTCAAATCAAGTACAAACGTTGTTTTCCATAATCAATCATGATTAACCTAAAATATATTAACCCATGGAAATAGTATATACTATTGTTGAGATCATTTCTAAAAAGTAAACTGTTTCAATTAGTTTTCCAATGGGTTTCAGGATCAATCTTGCTTCATGTCGTTCTCACCAAGAAAAATCATTTACATTTGATTTAGACAGATTAATTATATGTTAATGCATTCTAGTTTTATGTTTATGTATTATGTATTTTTGTTCTAAATACATTGTAGAAAGTATTTGATTTAAAAAAAAAAAAAAGTCCTGCTGAAGTTTTCCTATTGAAGGGTATAAATATAAAGCACAGCAAAAGCTTACCTTTTGAGTAATCTAACCACTGTTTACCTGAGTGGTATAGTCATCAGTAGTCCTAGAAAATGAATACTTCTGATCAAAGTATCTAGAAGTATTCCTTCAAATGAGATATGGAAAATATTCACTTGTGAAAAAGATCCTATGGGAATGATTATTAAATAAAGAGCAATGAGCTACTCTGTATCTTGATTTATGTGGTCAGTTGTCATTCTTTTCAAGTACTGGAGACTTTGCGGTTCTGGACAAGACATTGCTGATAAAATCCAGCAGGATACATTCATTGATATTCATTTAAATTACTCATTTTGGTTCCCAAGGGCCAGTACTTCAGTTTCTTTTTGACTTTCAGGCATCACTGAACCAAAAATAAAAAGCAAAGAAGAGCCAAAACCATAGAATCTCATTTCATTTTGAGATTAAATTGGGGAATTTGCAACAGAAATGATTTTGACACAGAAGAATGCTTCCTATTATTGGGGATGGTTGTAAAAACCAAGAAGCTTTTCAGGAATTGAGCCTGATGATTTGGTTGATAACAAAGTGAAGAAACTGGGTAAATATCAGGTGATTATCACCTGGTTTGGGGTTTTGCTGCAAACATTTTGCAAGCTCTAACTGTGATGTACATTAGTCACGCTACTGGAGCAGAAAATCAATAAAACGAGGTTCCAAAAATAAAATATTCTTTTGGAATGTTGCTCTGATCTAATTAGCAATGACTCATTTAAAAAGACTTACCTGTCATTAGGGGTAAAAGGTATTTACAATAATCAGTTTCCAGACATTTTCTCGAGTTTGAGAAACAAGAAAGATTAGAAATTTGATTCACTGATTTTTATTTTGATAGTAAATAATAGAGAAATCACATTTTGAAATGAAAAACAATCATTGTTCATCTATCTGTGCTGTTCTTTGTCAAAATATAGAGTGGAAAAATACCTCAGAAATAAAAGGCTATTGAAGTGGTGGATGCATTGTGTCAACTTGACAACTGAGCATTTTAGAAGCTCAACTTTGGAATTGAGAAGTTTAGATGCTAAGTGGCTCAGCAAAGGACCAAGGTCCTCACTCTACACATCCTGTGCTTATAAAAGAGAAGAACACAGAGATTTAACACAGGTAGCTAGCCGGCTTATAACATAAGGGAGGGAAAGAAGTTTGCTCCCAACACGTTTACTCTTCTGGGTTTGCTATCTTCTGCTGCCCTTTCCAGTGCCCCTTATACCATGCCATCTGCCTTGGAAGTTGATTATGGACTGAAATCTCTGCAAACTGTGAGCTCAATAAACTTTTCTTTCCTTACTATTGGGAATAAGGTTTTTGTCTCAGTAATGACAGAAAAGCAACGAGCATAGAATTTGGTTTCAGAGAAGTGGGATTGTTGCTGTTGGTGTACCTGATATTATGGTTCAAGAACCTTTGGGAATGGCTGTGGGTAAAGTTTTAATAGTCTCAGAGATGTTATCTTCTAGGAAGAAGTACTGCATTGGGTATTGGACTCCAGATAATGTGTGTTGTGGTTTGGCACAAAGTTTGTCTGCTTTTTGTTCTTAACCAGAGAGTTTGCCTGAGACTGAGATTAAGGGCAGTGGACTAATTAATCTGGCAGATGAAATTTCAAGCAGTTGAATACTGATTATGTGGCTATTGTTTGGGGCCATTAGCCTTACTTATATTGAAAATCAAGAGCAGAGAGTCCTGCAGGATGGTATAAAACATTATACATTTGGCCAGAAAGGTAGCTACATTGGAGTTGTGATCTACAAAGGTTGGCCAGAGGACATTTCAGTTGCTGATTAGGAACAGGAAAATATAAAGGATTGCTTGAGGGCTGGCCAAATATCTCAGTAGATTAAAGTGTCTGAAAGGAGGCAAAGGGGCCAGGGTTTGATCCTCAGGCCTGTTGGGAGCTCTGAAACAGAAATTGAGATTGGGCTGGTGGCACATGCCTGTAATTCCAGTTCAAGGGAGGCTGCAAACAAGTGAATCACTATGAGTCAGATCAGCAGACCCTGATTATGCTGTATACCCTTCACTATAATATAAACAACCCCCCCCCAGTAAGTAAAAAATCACCTAAAGGCAGTCACAAGAAGCACCAAGTCCTGCACTTTGCAACCTCAAAACCACAAAAGTTAAATGATTCACTGAGAGGAAAGACACAGAGCATCACGTTCCAGAATGGTGGCAGCATAGAATATTTGTTCTCAGAATTAGATTCAGAATGCCAAGCAATTCAGGTACTCAACCTCTACAGCCAACAGATAGAAAAGTTTGGCTTCCGCTCCAGCTGACTTCTGACCTTGGCATTAGCTACATGGGGCTGCTTTTAGGTGAATGCAGAATGAAAGAGTTGAGGGTTAAAAAGCCTTCTACTCTCATTTCAGGAGATCTGGGAGAACAGGCAGAATGCCCCTGAGAGGGCAATATGTGAGACAGTGAGGGCAAACCAAAGTTGCAGGGCAAATCCCAGAAATTTGGAAAAGTCAGGAACGTGGATCATTTAAGGAAACCTGCGAGGAGGAAGTAAAGCCAGCCCAAGAGAGAAGCTGTAGGAATTATAGCAGCTAGAAGTGCCACAAGCGTGGAGGTGGGCAAGTTCTGTGGAGCTCACAATTTGCCAAGTTGCCTCACATGTTGCGTAGGGAATCACAGGACTTAATGTCTGCCATGGTGGATTTTGGATTTGCTTTGGTCCTAATCCTTTATATTCCTGTTTCCAACTTTTGAAGTGGGAATATTTATCTTGTGCCACTGAATACTGAAGTGTTTGAATTTGCTTTCATTTTGTATAGGTGCTTACAGCTAAGTGTTAGCCTTATATTTAGGCGGTTTGGGTCTTGGACATTTTAACAATGGTGAATCTATTAGTACTTTGACAAGTCTATGAGACTAACTAAATACTTTTGCAAGAAGGGTGATACATGAGTCTTCCAATGACTTATGATTACGCTTGTAATGTTTGTTAATAGACCTAATCCTGGTTGCTAAATTTGTCAAGTCTGTGTTATGATGTTCAAGTTGTGAAATAATAAGTATAAGCATGTCTTTGTATAGGGAAATCTGTTTAAATAGTTGGTTGTCAAGTCAACAAGAGGTAGATTGTAATGGTTAATACATTTTATCAACTTGGGAACTGAGAAATTTAAAAGCTTAACTAAGTGACTCAGCAGGGCCCACGGTCCTCACTCTAAAAATCCTGACCTTGTTCCAGAGGAGGGCAGGAGTTGGTGTAAGTGCTCAGCCCACCAGAGGACAGGCAGCCTGCATCCCATATATGCGACAACAAGAGGCTACCTCCATCCCCTTCTAGCTCTTGTTGCTCTTGTTGTTTTCTGCCGACTTGCCCAGTTGCTGCTCTGGCATGGGCCTAGGCCTTGGAGCCAGCTGATCACGGACTGAGACCTCCGCAAAGTATGAGCTAAATAAATCTTTCTTTCTTTAATTTTGGATTTGGAATTTTATCTCACCAATGAAAGAAAAGTAACCAAGACCGTTAGTGAATTTATATTTTTGCAATGTAAACAAGATAGGCAAGACAACTGAACAATTGATTTCTATTACTGTTAATACATAGTTATCTGATCAATTTGTCTGTCTATATCTGGTCATCTGAACAACTACTTTGAGGACATCAATATGGAATATAACAACTATTGTTAATTTCCTATTAATATGTTTTGAAGTTTTGTATCATTTTTCTTGTTTCTTTAATATTTATTCTCTTTATTATAAGAAGAAAAGCTTTAGGTATGAAATATTGATTTCAAATCACCTACAAAATACTACCAAATATTTAAAATTTCTAAGCTCTTCAAATAAAGATCATATTAATACTGTAATTCTTGTGTACTGCATGTTAAAAGCTAAATTTTACGTCAGAAATATGTTTTCTCCATCAGCAAGATTTCAACCTCAAAATAAACTAATTATATATATAATTATACATGAAGACAGCCATATATATATATATATGTGCATATATGTATATATATATATATATATATACATATATATTCTGGCATTTTATCATTAATGGATGAACTCGATTTAGTTTTACATGCTATATTTATATCAGACAGATTTTCTTTTTTTTTTTTCCATTTCAGAAAATTATGTTGAAAATATAGATATTCCATTTGGCTTAGAACTGTTTAAAACATAATAAGTATTTATTTGTAATCATTCTTATTAATGAACTTGAGGATAAGTAGAACCGAAATTTCAGATTAACATATTTGAACACTTTGATTTGAAAATGAGTGTTTTCTTCTTTTCTCCAAATAACAGCTGTGCCTCTAATACTTAACACTGTGACCTGTCAAAGTGACTAAAACCACACTGGAAAACTCATCATGCAGGAGAAAACTTGTAGTGGTTAATTTCAGTCGTTAGCTTGGCTGGGCTTAGAGATGTTTGGAGAAAAGTTCAGCACAGCTGGAGTGCTTCCGGAGATGACCCTGGGGAGGGTGGAGGAACATCTGTCCAGGATGTCAGTTGTGTCTCCAGTAGGTTGCACGCCCAGACACATTACAGTCTCGAGAAGGAGGAACTGACTGCTCTTGAATCTTGATGCTGCTTTAGTGATTTTGCTGAGACCAATTATGCTTTAGGTTTTGAACTCCACAAAGTTTCACACCAGTGACTGACCAGTAGGCGGTGAGATCTTCATCCTTAGATTTGGACTGTGTCATTGGTCCCTCAAGATGTGAGCCTTGTTCATTTTACATCAAACAGCTATTGGGTATTTTGTGTTTTTTCCCTGCACGCATCCATTGATGTGACTACCCTTTCTGGGGTAGTGTGTGCCAAGCTAATAAACCCTGCCTTACGATTTATGTATATTCTAGTGGTTTTGTTCCTGTGGAGAACACTAATTAATACAAATATCTAATAGGTATTTCTCATGAGTCAGACATTCAATTTCTTTACAGAATTAGTAGGTCACTTCTTAAACTGAAGAGAAAATAAAGAGCTCAATATGAATCCCCCCTTCTACCTATTATATTTTTACTTCATCTTTCCTCCTTTCCCTTCTCTTTGATCATAAACTTCCTTCCTTCATTCACTTCTCTTGGGAAGAGTTTTTGTTCTAATTTCTTATTATATATTGTTGCCCACAGTCCAACGCCTACCTGTAATGTCACACTCGGCCTCACATATCTATTTCCATATGTGTTTGTTTGTAAATAGCTATTGAATTATATTTATACTGACGAATTTTTCACCAGCATGAACCCAATGATAGGAAGAAAGTATATACCCAAGAATCATGAATCTGAAGCTCTCTAGTGGAGGATTTAGATAGAGTAGAGATGGGAGTTACTGGTGAGCAGGCCAAGCACTCAATTCAGGTAGTAGGTGAAATAACCAAATTCTGATTAGGATTTTGATAAAACAGATATGGCTTCAAATGTGAGCAGCAAGAGAATATAAGTTTTTTGTTTTGTTTTGTTTCTCTGGAACCAGGGATTGAACTCAGGACCTTGCACTTTCCAGGCAGGCACTTGTGCCCCTGAGCTATCTCCCTGGCCCCCTAGCAAGAGAATACAAGGACACTAATCAGTTCTCTGTAACAGAGAAATATTTTCACTGGCCTGTTCATATTTAATTCAACAAATAAGAAAGGAGACTGCATTAAAGACAACTTTTTGTTTTGTTAACAACAACAAAAAAGGAAATTGTACTACTATAAGACTTGTGGGCTTATGGTGAGCTGATCAACTTTACAGCACGTGGATATTTAAATATCTCTTGTGTCCAATGTCGTGCAATCAGAAGACTTACCAATATTTTTGAATTCATTTTTGAGTCAATTGCAAATCAACTTCTGCTAAGATGGAAGAGAGTTTTGAAAAGTTTATTTTAAAAAGACAGTTTCAACAGAACTTTAAGCCCGAGAACTAACAAATTAAGAATTTACTATCCAATTTAACTCAACATAATGCCGCAAAGAATGTGAGGATGTGTAGGGGAAGCAGAGACACTGACACTATTATGAACAAGGAGGAAGAGGAATACATGAAGCATAAATTATACTAGAGGAAAAGCTACAAAATGAACTGAGAAACTATATGAAACATTTGGTTTTTAATTTACATGTGTTATAGGATTTTATAAAAGTTAGCTTGCAAAGTAGTTTAAACCTATTCAGTTTTTTTTTTTTTTTAAAGGCAATTGACTAAGAAAGAAAAAATAAACTAGTGACAAATGGTAATATATGCATTCGGGAAGGGTGCCAATATTAAATCCTGACTTATTTAATATTTTAATGAACTAGAAATGCATGAGATTGTGGATCAAATTAAATTGTGGTGCTTTTAATCCCCCAAGGACAAGATAAATCTTCTCTGCTAGCATCAGAGCTTTCCTTTTAGCTTTTTTTTTTTTTTTTTTTTTTTTTTTTTTTTTTTTTTTTTTTTTTTTTTTTTTTTTTTTTTTTTTTTTTTTTTTTTTTTTTTTTTTTTTTTTTTAATATCTCTGATTTTATTCCAACCAGCTGTACCTCAGAAAGGAGTTCATGATGAAGACAGTAAGCTGGGATCAGGATTTGTGAAATCTTCACGGGGCTCCTTTCCTTACTCCTTAGAAACCTTGAACAAATCAGTAAGCTTCACACTGTTAATATTTTTTTGTATGCATAGGACAAATTATTATTTTTAAATAAATATTTTATTATCACACTGCAACCAATATCGAAATCTAATTTTTTAAAGAAGTACATTCAGAGAAAAATGTCATGCTAGTCAATAAAAAGTAGTTGTCACCTTTTCTTTTTTCATATATGTGATCTAAAATGTTAATTTTTTCAGATAGGGAAATGCACTTGGAAATTTTTTTATGAACAGAATAGATTTATTGGGGAAAAGAAAGTGCTGTCCAAGAAAAGAACAGGAGTGGGGCCAGAGCAGGCTATCCTGGAAATAAATTTTTAAAATGTTTAGGTAAATGTGGAATAAATATACGCATGTGGATATTGCAATTCAAATGCTACAATTACTGGATCAATACTCTTTCTCTTATTACTTTAAAGTTTGTTTCTGCTTCTGTTTAATTTTGTGTAAAATTTTGTTTGCTTTTAAGCTCAGGTTGACAAAATACTGTGGCTTTCTCACCTTATTAAATTTTAACATCAGTAGGGAAATAGTTTTTACACCAGAGTTCAAATTTGTTTGACTGTGAGCTATATCCACTTGATTACCAGTAAATGAAGTAAAAATAATTGTTTATACGAATTTCAGGCTTTCTCCTTTAATTTTTCTCCTAAGAGAGTATAACATTGTGAATATTGCATATATTTTCATGTTTATTTCACTTTCCCTAAAAGCAAGTCCTTACAGCTATTGTAAGTCTTTCTTTCTTTCTTTCTTTCTTTCTTTCTTTCTTTCTTTCTTTCTTTCTTTCTTTCT
>PVJA010001615.1:0-121784 GCA_004027025.1 Myocastor coypus | reverse complement strand
ATGAAAAAAAAAAAAAAAAAAAAAAAAAAAAAAAAAAGAATGTTTAGTTATACAGGTCTTGTTTTGACTTGCCCTTGACCACCCAGCAAGGAAAAAAAAAAAGAAATCCTTAATTACAATGCATGGAACGCAGAGCTAGATTGGTGAGATGAGCTTTAGGAGGCTTAGATTCAATAGCCTCCAACATCACAAGCTTCACTGGTGGCACACTGCAATTGCAAAACCTTTGACTCTGTATGTATCTGCTTCCTCTTAGTCCAAAGAGAAGTATATTCTTTCTTTCTTTTTTTCTTTCTTTCTTTTTTCTATGCAACATCAATAGGGAGGCGGGTCATGCACACACACTGCACTCTATAGAATGATTGTGAGGATAATATGCAATATGTCAACTTTCAAAGAAAAGAAGGGGGAAAAGAAAAAAAAAGTAATGTGGATTTAGAAAGGTTAATGTTTAATTGTTTGATCAATCTTATATACCTATATGTATTAATCTAAACTGATCTGATGATGAAAATATGTAATATAACCATTGTTAAATTTAAACAATAAAAAAATTGGAAAAAAAAACAAACAATTGTACATATTTTAACTACTATGATAAGAATATATTCATGATTTCAGATTGAGTAGCTTCAAAAAATAAATCATGTATATCATATGAGTTTTATATTTTAAATAATTCTAATTTTGTTATTTTCAGCATATTGCTTTACCTGATATGAGTTAGTAATGTTTGAGAGTTACATTGATAACTTTAGGTAGCCTAGATATCATTTAAAACAGTGAATATAAGAACTGTTGTTTACAAAATAATAAAGAACTTGATGTGAAAAAAAATATTTTATATGTTCAAATGGACACAAAATGCCTCAGAAATAGTGTCTGTGATGTAGTGAAAAAAATGCGAAATATATCACATGGTAAATATTGATTAATATTTGCCTCCCAAGCACTGGTATTACAGGCATGTTCCACCACGCCCAGTCTCAAACTCTGTCTCAATGTGCCCTGGGGTGGGGTTAGCACAGCAAGCAGGGATTGAACCCCTGTCCCTGTGTCTGTCTAAGCAAGCATTTTAATCCACTGAGTTCTCTGGCCAGCATTGATTAACATTTAAATGGCCCAAAAAAAAAAAAACAAATCAGAATTATAATTCATTGGGAAAAATAGGCTGTCTTTGGTTAACTCCACTACCACAATTTAAAGTGGCTGAACAAAAAATTTATATGCTATTTTTACTAAGATGGCTGAATTTCTGCAAATGGCCAAAGTTGTACTAGAATGTGATCAATGATCTCTGCAGCCCTTAGTTTGATCTCAGATTTTCTTCCTGCCTCATACTTTTTGCTCACATGTGAAGTGGTTGCCTGAAAATATGTCCTTCTTGGAGGCTGTCTAATGTTTGCACCTGCTCCCTCAGAATTCATCCACCTGCTTCCACAGGATTATGTTGTATGAAGACAAATTAATGAGGTAAAAGGAAGAAGTTTTAGCCATAACAAAAGCATCTAAGACATTTAAAATAATAGACAACAATGATTTCCATTCTTAGCTTCTCATAACTCTGTGGCTACACTAATGGCCATTTTTGTTTCTTCTGCCCCAGAAGTAGTAAAAGAGCTTAAAATTAATTATCATGAGAAGTAGATCAAATAATTAACTATATTAACATTGCTTGCTATTCTTTCTAATGGGAATTTTCTTCAAACCTTGGAGGTATTCAACTGTGTCTTCAACGCCAAGAGCTCTGAGATTAGCAATGAATTTGTTTCTGTTATATAAAAATCAAAAAGTTATAACTAAAGCACCCAAACCTAGAAGTTACTTTCTGAAATGGTCCCTACTTGAAGCATTAAGAAATACAAAAGAAACAATTCAAGAGGTCTAAAAAATTAACTATATTTTCGGGCAATTATTCTGACCCCAGGACTTTGGGATGAATTTTAATTTCCCCCAAATGTACACACACACACACACACACACACACACACACACACACACACACATGCACACACACTATCCAAAAAAATGTGTGTTAAAACTAGACATTGACTTAAAGAAAAAAGAAATTCGGTTTTTATAAGAGACTTAAAGGATCTGTGTAATTCATATAATTCTGTGACCTACTGCTGTAGAAATTTATTTGCGGTGTTCATACAGCATAATAGTGAAATATTTTCTTCTTGTGCAGATGTTTGCCTTTTAGATAGATTGAATATTTAATCAACTTAGAAAAATTTATATGGAAATAAAGATATCCAGTATTAGACTGAATATGCACTATTTTTCTAAATGTTCTTGAATATAATATAATGCAAATATTTTGGTTTAAATTTATCCTTCTTGAAGAGATTAAGTTGGATTTTGAAAACTTTCTAATGATGTTTTTAAGATCTCTTGTTTTGAACAAAAAATAAGACAGCATCTACAATACAAAATAATATACAGACCATCATGGGAGCCTTGGTGAGCTGTGGCCGACCTCTCCTACTAGGCTGACCTGGATATCAGTGGGGACATTGTAAACTCTTCTGGCCCCCACCATCACTGAAGCTTTATTGAGCTGTGGCCAGCTCCCATACAATGGCTGCCAAGACTGGGTGACCATTGGGAGCTTCACAAATGTCAAAATGAAGGAGTAAAAGGCAATCTCAGACCTCCAACCCACTCAGACAAGCTCAAGATATAAGAGCATAGAATTTGGAAGTCATACACCTGAAATTTCTGAGATGATAGCAACGGAATCAAGTAGTTTCAAGTACTAAAACTGCTCCATCAGGCTTTAAAAGAATATGGATCAGAAATAATCTCTCAGGTAAAAAAGAAATAACAATCATAAAAGAATTTCTCAGCGCATCTAAAGAAGACACATATAAAAAATAGACATAGAAAAATTACAAAACACTGATGGACAATATAGGAAAGCATTATAATACATGTAACAGATTCAGATAGATGTCCAGGAAATTAAACATTCCATTGAAAGAAGGCAAAGCCGCTTGGAGGAAACTGAAGATAGAATTTCAGACCTTGAAAACAGCACTGCATCTAGTGAACACAAAAGGAAAGATTTCTTAAAAATCAGGAAATAATTCAGCAGTTGCAAGACAATGAAGAGAAATAATATGACTAATAAATGTCAACAAAACAGCAGTAGTCAACACAAATTGCATTAAAAGAATATTTTCAGAAGTAGTAGCAGAAAATTTCCTAAGTATGGGAAAACCTCACATATAGGGAGGAATATAGAACTCCAATTAGCCGTAATTAAAATAATCTACAAGAGCCGGGCGTGGTGGCACACGCCTGTAATCCCAGCACTCGGGAGGCTGAGGCAGGAGGATCAGTGCGAGTTCAAGACCAGCCTGGGCTACAAAAGTGAGCTCAAGGCCAGCCTCAACTGCATAGCGAGACCCTGTCTCAAAAAGACAAAAAAAAAAATAATAATAATAATAGTCTACAAGACACATAACAATCAACATCCCAGAAGTTCAGCTAGAGAATTGAAAATAAAAAAGTTGCAGGAAAAAAAAGCACAGATAATCTATAATGGAAACTCATCAGAATCATGGCAGATTTCTTAACACAGACCATAAAATCAAGAAGCGCTTGGAGTGAAGTATGGTAGGTCTGGAAAGAAAACAATTTCCGACCCAGATTGATGTACTCTGCAAAATTATCGATCAAATTTAATGGAGAGATAAGATACTTCCATGACAAAGCACAACTGGAGAAATTCATTACACCAAGCCAACCCTACAAAGAATACTGGCAGGTATTTTAGAAAGAGACAAAGATAACCACAACATGAACTACAGCAGAAAGGAACCACCGAGAAGAGCAAGCAAGTTAAGCAGAGAGGAAATGTTGGGAATGTACAGCAGAAAAATCACATGAGAAAGATGAGCCAATACATACTAGTTATATCAATATAAATGGCCTCAATTCCCCCATAAAAAGAATCAGAGTGGATCAAAACACAAAATCCAACAATATGCTGTATACAAGAAACACATTTAACTCAAATGGAAATTCATAAACTTTAGAGGATAGAAAGCTCTCCATGCCACAGGAAACTAAAAAAACAAGAGTAACTATTTTGATTTCTGACAGTATAAAGCTGAAGCCAAGAATGATTAAAATAGATAAAGTCACTACATACTTGTTAGGGGTAAACTGCAAGACAATGAAAATCAGAAGAAATGTAGATTCCTAGACACACATGAGTTACCAACACTTAATCAAGAAGATGAACAATCTGAATAACCCAATGTCAGTGAATGAAATTGAAAACCTACCAACAAGGAAAATCTCAAACCCTGAGAAGTTTTAATGACAAATTTTCTCAAGCTCCTCATTGAGAGAGAAGCAATTCTCCCAAACTCATTCCTGGAGGCAAGTATTTATTATGATATCAAAACCAGGGAAAGAACTAACCAAAAAAAGAGAACTATGGTCTTATCTCCCTAATGAACATAGGTACAAAAATCTTCAATAAAATGCTGGCAAACAATGCAAAAAATCACTGAGAAGATTATACATCATGACCAAGTGAGAATCATCCCAGATTTCAGGGGCAATTCAATATACACAAATCCATAAATATAATACACCACATCCACAGAGCCAGAGACAGAAATCACATCATGATTTCAACAGATGCAGAATTTTTTTACAAAGTCTAACACTCATTCATGATAAAGAAAACCCTACAGAAAAAGAGTAGTCTTTAGCTGAACCTGATAAATCCATCTATGACAAACCAACAGCCAGCATCATACTAAATGGTCAAAACCTGAAAGCCTTCACTTTAAAACCAGGAACAAGATAAAGATGTGCACTGTCACCACTCCTATTCAAAGTAGTTTGGGCAACATTAGCCATAGCAATTAGAATAGAGAAAGAAATAAAAGGTATAAAGACTAGAAACAAAGAGGTGAAATTATAATTCTTTGTAGATGACACGTACTGTACATAAAACACCCCCAAAATTCCATGAAGACATTTGTAGATTTAATAACCAAATTCAGGAGTCTAACAGTATACAAAGTCAACACTCAACATTTACTAGCATTATTGCACACAAACAAGGAATACACTGAGAGAGAAATTAAGGAAACCACACATTTCACAATAACATACCCCAAATGAAATACTTACCAATCAATCTAACAAAGGAAATAAAAGATCTGTACAGTCAGATTGCGAGTACTCTGCAAAAAAAGAGCTAAAAAAGGATTTCAGAAATTGACAAGATATTCCTTGTTCTTGGCTAGGAAGAACAGACAGTGTGAAAATGGCCATATACCCCAAATTGTTACACATATTCAGTGCAATCCCAATTAAAATACCACTAGCATGCCATAGAGATGGATAGAAAACATTCCCAAAATTAATCTGGAACCATAAGGGACCTAGTATAGCAAAATCAATACTGAGAAACAAGGGAAAGGCAGGAGGCATCACAATTCCTGACGTAAAATTATACTACAAAGCTACTGTGATAAAATCAACATGGTAAAGGCATAAAACCACACTTGATCCTCTTTATTAAATGATCCTGGAAAAGCTGAATTTTCACATATGGAAGACTAAAATTAGGCCTATGTCTATCACCATGCACTGTAAAAATAGGTCAAAGATCTAAATATTAAAACAGAAACACTACATCTATTAGGGAAGAAAGGTAGAAATCTGAAGACAGAGGGGTAGGTAGAGAGTTCATGAACCAAAACTAAACTACACAGGAAATACTTCAAAGAAGGAAGAACTGGGATCTTAGTTTTTAAACGATTTCTTCGTATAGGACTGGCCAGATAGCTTAACAGATTAAAACACCTGCTTAGGCAGACACAGGGACCAGGGTTCAATCCTGGTGTGCCTGCCAGCCCCATCCCTGGGGCACACTGAGATGGAGATTGAGACTGGGCATGGTGGTGTACCCTTGTAATCCAGTGCTTGGGAAGCTGAAAACAGGAAGATTACTAGGAGTCTGATCTGTGTAGTGATACCCTGTAGACCCTGTACTAAATACATAAAAATATTTCTGCACATCATAAGAAATCACTCATAAATAAAAAGAAAGCTCACAATCTGTGAACAAATTTTAGTTGTCTGTCCCTCAGATAAGGTACTTCTCTCTAGACTACATAAAGAATTTTTTTAAATCAGCCTCCCAAAATTCAAAGACCCAATCAAAAAACAGGCATCTGAGATGAACGTATACTTCTCAGACGAAATATAACTGGGAAATAAATATTTGAAAAAAATGTTCACAATCATTGGTCATTTAAGTGATGCAAGTTATGACAATATTGAGATCCCCCTTGCACCAGAAAGAATGGCTACCATCAAGAAGTAAAAAGGGCTGTGGGGAAAAGGAACCCTTCTCCACTGTTGGTGGGAGTGGAGACTGGTGCAGCCACTATATAGAAATCAGTGTGGATATTCTGTAAAAATCGAGCATTGGAAGTTCCATTCAAACCAGTTATTTTCGTCCTAGATATTTTCCCCTCAAAAATGAAACCATCATACTACAGTGATGTATGTGACCCATGTTCATAGCACAGCTTGGCCTAGCTATATCTTGGAAACAACTCAAATGTCCATCAACTGAGGAGTGGATTAAATAATGTGGAATTTTTATAATTGTGCATTACTTAACAATGAAAAGATAAATTTGAGGCTTTTGTACATAAATGGATGCAACTAGAGACCATCCTCATAATTGAAATAAATCAGACCTATATGTGAAAACATCATCTTGTCTAACAAGTATTCAAACCTGAAAGAGTAAATAAAATCTGAAAAGTACAATGAGACTGTGAAAGGGAAAGAAAGTATTTGACTAGCAAGAAAAACTGGAATGACGAATGGGACAAAAGAAAGAAAGAAGCAAGGGAAAATGAGATATTTATATATACAGGATAACTTGGATAATTGTACTGATGATTTCTGCTGGTCTTTGAAGGAACAGTCAGTGATTATTTTTTTTTTCTCCTTTTTAATTTCTTATAATTTTTTTCAATTTTTCATGTTTATAACTGGTAATCTAAATAACTAATTTGAAGACAGGATTATGCAACATAACAACCATTGGTTCTTTTTTGTTTGTTTGTTTTCTTTTTCTGTTTTTTCCATTTATGTATTTAGTACAGGACCTCACTATGCACCTTGGATTCATAGTGTTTTCAGCACTAGGATTACTGGTATGTGCCAAGTCTCTCTGGCTGGCTCAGCGTGCCTGGGACAGGGGCTGGCACAGCTTGTGGACCAGGAATTGAATCCTGGTCCTTGCACTTACCAAAGTAGGTGCTTTAGTCCACTGAGCTATCTCGCCGGCCCTAATAACCATTGTTGAATTCCTATTATTTTGTATGGTGAAACTCTGTATCTTTTCTATTTTTTAATACCGTATCTTATTATTTTTTAAAAATAAACAATAACCAAATAATGTATGGTATCACAACACTGAAGCAGCAGGAATAAAGAAGGAAGTAAAAGCACAGAGTTTTAACTGGAGTCTTTTCTTTTCTTTTCTTTCTTTCTTTCTGTTTTTCTTTCTATATTTTAGGGAAGGATCTATAGAGTGCTCAGGGTCTCACTACTAGATCGGACTCCTAGTTTTTCATCTGCTTATGGCCTCCTGAGAGCTAGGATTATAGGCGCACGCCACCACACCCAAGCTCAATTGTTGTCTCAGCATGCCCCCAGGGGTGGGGCCAGTATAGCAGGGCCAGGGATCGAACCCGCAGCCTCTGCACTTGGAGACTTTTCAGCAGAGGAATAACCCTGAAGGCTATCTGCAGCAAGTTGCTGCACAGAAGGGCAGAGGCCTGAGGTGAGCACAGATATGCTCCAGCAGTTCTTATCCAGTTGTTGCTCGTGTATGTGTCCATGAGGTTTTCTTTTTAATAAAAATTTGTTTTTATTAAAATTTTGAACAGATTAAAGAACAGTGGCAAAAAAGTGTGATTCAACCAGGAGGAAAAATTGAAATGCTGAGTCAATTACATAACCTTTCATGGTTTGGAGCTGAACATTTGATGGAATAATGAATCAAAAGCTGTGGCAACTATGGCCAGAGTTCAGCATGTCTCTCAGAGCATGTGACTGCCTTGTTCCACTGGTCAAAGAGAGAACATGACAGAAACTGTCCGTGATTCATGTAACTAAAGAAATCTGGAAAGTCACCATATTCATTCAGCTTGAATTAGCGCAGACTCTTTGTGACAAAGTATAAAGGAAAAAAATAAATATCTCAGTAAAGTATAAAACATTTATTAATTGACGCATGGTACAATATTCTAAGCTTGAATTTTCCTATGAAATTCCACTTAAAAAGCATCAACTGTTGATTTTGATACATATTAGTATACTTTTTAAATTTAGAGAACCACTTTATATGCTTTATTTATTTATTTAGCTTTTTAGATTATGGCCAGCTCAGCCTGCCCTGGGGGTGGGGCTGGTGTAGCATGTGGTGCCTGGGATCAAATTTCAGTCTCTGCAGTTGCCTAAGCTTGCCTGCGCAGGTAGTTTAAACCACTGAGCCATCTTGCTGGCCCTATATGCTTTTTTAAAAAAGGTCAATTTAGCAGATGTTGAAATCTTTGTTAAAACATGTGTGAGATACATAATAATTCATCATGGTTAAGGGACATTCTTCAAAAAAGTAAACAACTAGGCCTGGGAGATAGCTCAGCTGCATAAGTACCTGCCTGGCAAGTGCAGGACTCTGAGTTTGATCTACCAGCCCAAAAACAAAACAAACAAAAAAGAACAAAAGAAACTTGTAAAAACTCTTGCAGCACCAGAAAAGAAGAAAAAATATCCAAAGAGCATTTTCCTTATGAGTTCTGGAAATTCACTGAGGCAAATAAAACAGCATTTGGTGTCCAACTTGATGCATGAAGGCATGGAAGACACAGAGACACAAGTGTGGGCAAGAGTCTGTACTTGATCCTAAGGGGTAAAATGCTGACTTGAAGGCCCTGTTACAAGCTACACAGTCAGATGTATATTATAGTACTTAGAGCAATGTTGGCGAAGATTATTCAAAAGATGCACTAAAATACATTAAGATGAACTTTTATATATTGCTTTCTCAGTTACTAATGCATAAGAGAGGAGAGAGAGGAAAAAGAATGATAGGAAATGAAGAGTAAACACAATAAAATGGCAGACTCAACTGCCATTGATGTCAGACTAACATCAATAACTGTTAAAGTATACATTAAATGGGCAATTCGAAGTATAGATATATAGAAAGTCTTGATATAAAAGCACAATACAACTCTACTACTTATAAGAAGCTACTTTAAATTCAACAAGGGTTAAAAATAAAAAATGGAAAAATCACACAAGTACTGTTAGAAAGCTTAAATGCTATATTCACTAATCAAGAAAAATTACTGCAGACAAAAATGGATGTTACATAGTAATAATAGGGTCAATCTACCAGAAAGACACAGCAATCCTTTGTGTGCACCAAATAACAGAACCTCAACACACATGAGACAAAAATGGCTATACTATAGCAAAAGCCCGATGATATATTTGATGGGTGTGAGGTCTGGTTTGAGCTGTGCTGACAGGCAATAGTTATCTTGCCTTATTTGTAGGTATAAAAGGAGTTTCAGCAAGAACAAGGTTGATTCCAGGAGGACCAGCTGCTCTCACAAATAGTAAGCAGTGCAATAGACTAACAGTGCTAACACAGGTGGTGTCAAGGATCACAAACAATGCCAATGATGGAGAAACATCTAGAACGGTGAGCTGGTGCTTAAGGGCTCCAAAGAAATGCTGAAACTGCTTCTTAGGCTCTCAGTTCACAAACTTTTCTTCCCATATGTAGGATTTAAGATGTCTTCAGTTATTTGAAACCAGTGTTTTCATTCTGGCTTTCAAAGAGAAGGCAAAACTTCTTCATCAGTGTTCCCTTCTATGTGACTCTCCCCATCTGTTATATTTTAATTGGTTGGAGCTTTGTGTGGTAAGACAGAGTGAAAACAAGTGAATTATGAGATAAACTGATGATACATTTAAACATCTGTTGAAGTTGAAATGCTTCCTGCCTCAAATGCAAAGCTGAGTAATAGAGCATCAAGAATAATCCCAAAGTACAGGGTTTTAAAACTATAGAAGCCCAAAGGGTGAAAAATTTGATACTGAAAGTTAATGTCTTATAATTTCCAGCAAATTTAGAGTTTATCATATGTTTTTAATGAAAAATAAAATTATATCTTCATAAGATAGAATTATATCTTAGTGATTCAATGCCATCCCCTCAGTTTTTCCATGTTCTTTCCCTCGTCATTTCCATCTTCTAGCCATCTAATTGCTCAGAGACTTGCACTCGTTCATATTTCAAGGAAAAGAAAGTTTCTCCTTGCTTGGTGTTCTTGGAGCACTTGTATGGACCACTTTCTGTCAGAATGCTGTCCTCGACTGATGTGGTCCTTAGACTCCAAAGAAGGACTGGTCGCTTCTTAGGCTTTCAAGCTTAGTTAACCTAAGCCTAGTTGAGTATGGCTTTGCCAAGACTTTACCCTCATTTATTTCCCAGCACAGACTCCCTACCTCTGCTGTGGGCAGGCAGTGGAGAGGCTTGCCATATTCCCACTTTCTTACCCTACCGCACTGCCAAGTGTTCCCAGTGGGGAATGAGGGGAAACCAAGAACTACAAATTTCTATACAAACATTTTGCTGTTACAAATTTCTACTTCCTCAAGACAATAAAAACAAAGAGCAATATGACAAAGGAAATAGAATTAATAAATGGTATGGATATGATGTGAAAAAAAATGCTCTGTTTATCATTAGAAATGGTAATGTGCAGAATGAAAAGGCCTCCTTGACTTGGGAGTCTACTAAGGAAGAATCTTAGTCATGTTACTGCAGAATTGTGGACCTAGATGCAGTACCAGACCCAAACATCTATTGTTGCATTGTAAAAGTATTTATTCACATTTGTTCATATTTATACACTTAATCAAATTCCTCAAGAAAGAACAGTCATATATGGTATAGAAAAAATGTATTGTAAAGCTCTACATATTATATAGATTCCTTTCTTTTTTTTTTTTTTTTCCTTTTTTTTTTGTCTTTTTGAGATGGGGTCTTGCTATGCAGTTCAGGCTGGCCTTGAGCTCACTTTTATAGCCCACGCTGAAATTGGGAATATTCTGCCACTACTTCTGTAAACCTTCTTTTTATTTGTGTTAACTACAGCTGTTTAAATTTTATTTACATCATCTTGCATCTGCTGTATTGTTATTTCCAGGTACCTTGTTATTTTTAAGAGATCTTTCCTGTTGTGTTCACTAGCTGCAATGCTATCTTCAAGGTCTGAAATTCTATTATTTTACTTTTTTCTTGTTTCAGAACTTTTGTTTGTTTGTTTATTTATTTTTATGGCCGGCTCAGCCTGCCCTGAGGGCAGGGCTGGCACAGCATGTGGTGCCTGAAGCCGCCCAAGCTTTCCTAAGCAGGCGCTTTAGACCACTGAGCCATCCTGCAGGGCCCATGGTCTGAAATTCTATGGTCAATTTTGTTGAAATAGTTTTGCCAACTTTCAATGGAATTCTTAATGTCTTAGATATCTGTTTGAATCTGTTTCATGCATTCTAATTCTTTCCTTTATTGTTCATTCAATATTTTGATCATTTCCCTATTCTATTTTTTATTTGTCTTCTTTAGGTATATTGGGGAATTCTTTCATGATGGTCGTCATTTCCTTTACCTGAGTTTATTTCTGATCTGATTTCCTCCATAGTCTTAATTCAGTTGCTAACATGTCAGAAACTCTACTTGTGTAACTTCCAAGTTCTATGACCTTGTCTCCTGTTTTGTGTATACTAATGGTCTGAGATTGCCTTTTGTTTCTTCCTTCTGACATATTTGAAGCTCCTCTACAGCAATGGTAAGGGGGCAGAGTGTGGGTGAGCAAGACTCTCCGAAGAGTGGGAGGGCAGGACAGTCTCACCAAAGCTTCTGCTGTGTGGGATTCAGTGTGACTTCTACCTCAGTGTGTGTGTGTGTGTGTGTGTGTGTGTGTGTGTGTGTGTGTGTGTGTATGTGTGTAGGGGGAGCTTCAGGGCAAGAAGGATTTGATGATGATGAGCCCAGGCCAAAGTCCTGCAATGCTCTCTGGATGGTGGATTGGTGTAGGGTAAGCTCACCAATGTTCCTACAGGTCCCTGTGGCAATATTCCGGGTAATGATGGGAGGTTGGGGCTCAGCTGAGCTCTGGTAAGGGTGAGAGGGTTGAAAGGGCTCTCAGGTACCCTCTGCTATCTTCCAGACCAGGGAAAGTGGCCAGAGCTCAGTCAAACTCTATCAAGGGTAAGGTGGGTGGGAAGGGCCCAACAGGTCCTCTTGGGAGTCTTCCAGGTGATGATGGGTGGCTAGGATTCAGCTGAGCTCTGGTGAGGGTACATGTGTCACGGAGTGGGTCAAGGTTCCCCAGGTCCTCTTGGCAGGCTTCCAGATGAGAACAGCTGGCTGGGGCTCAGGCAAGCTCTGGCGAGGGTGACTAGGTGTGGGACCTATGATTCTTTTCAACTTAATCTAGAATATTATAACTATTTTCACAGCAAGTAATTATCTTTGCTTAATATGAAGCCAAGTTTATAAAAATAATGAAAACAATTTAAAGAAAATGAAGTCAGGTGTTTTTTTTTTTGTTGTTGCTGTTGTTTGTTTTTTTGTATTTTTGGGAAGCATCTACAGGGTGTTCAGGGTCTCACTACTAGATCAGACTCATAGTGATCCACTTATTTACAGCCTCCCAAAAGCTGGGATTACAGGTGCACAGCACCATGTCCAGTCTTAGTTGACATCTTACTGTGCCCTGGGGACAGGGGTGGCATGGCAGGCCCAGAGATCAAACCTCCAGCCCCTGAGCCTGCTTGTAGGTACTTTAATATGCTGAACTATTTGGCTGGCTCTTGAAGTAAGTCTTTTAATAAATGGAATAAATGCAATCATGAAATAAAAGATTATTGTTCTTGTTAAGGAGGAAGGGATGGTGAGTGACCCTTTTCACAAAGTTATTTAGGAAGACAGAGGGTGAGCAATCAATACTAACACTACAGGGAATTATTGCAAAGAATAGCAACACCTTTAATTCTCTCTTCCTTATTAGATCTTTTAATACACCCATTATTCATTCTATAATTTAATTTTTTTCTCTTTGTCCTTGAAACAATTACTGTATTAATTCTTGTAGCCATTTGGAGACTAATCACTTTAAGATATATTTATAAAATAATTGCAATACTACATAGAGGTAAAGGAAACATATCTAACCATAAAAGTTTAAAATAGTTGGAAATGTCAGTGTATGTACATAAGGATCAAAGAATAGTAAAAGTTGCTATTTTTGTATTCTTCATGCTTATGTTTTAATATAAAAAATTTCTTAGGTTGAGACTGAGATAGTAGCAATTCTAATGTGTTGCACAACTGTGTTCTTCACAGACATTATTATTTTGCATAGATTTTGAATGTGCACTTGTCTTGAAATATTAAAGTCAAAATGTATTTTGATCATCTTTAGTTTGTAGTTTCTTAGGTGACAACATTATTACTCAAAAAATATAATCAAAGAGGATTTCAGAAAATGGAAAGATATTCCTTGCTCCTAGCCAGGAAGAAGTAATGGTCATACACCCCAAATTATACAGATTCAATGCAATCCCAATCAAAGTACCATTAGTATACCACACAGATTGATAGAAAACATCCCTAAAACTCATCTGGAACCTAGAATAGCAAAAGCAATCCTGGGCAACAAAGGAAAGGCAGAAGGCATCACAATCCCTGACTTGAAATTATACTACAAAGCCATTGGTGTAAAATCAGCATGATACTAGCAAAAAGCAACAGATCAGAGGATCAGTGGAACAGTGTAAGAGGCAGACACAATTACAAACACACTCAGCCAGCTTATCTTTGACAAAGGAGCTAAGCATGCTTACTGCAAGCAAGACAGCCTCTTTTATAAATGGTGCTGCTTAAACTAGGTTTTCACATGTGGAAGACTAAAATTAAACCCATTTCTATCACCATGCCTTAAGCTACAGTAAATATGTAAATATTAAAGATGTAAATATTAAAACAGAAACAGTAAATCTTCTGGAGAGTAAAGTAGGCAGAAATCTTGAACAGACAGTAGTAAGTAGAGAGTTTACGAACAAAAACCAAACTGCATGGGAAATACTGCAAAGAATCAACACTTGCATTCATATCTTTTTGAAAATTTTCTGTTCTTCACCAAGAGACTAAAAAGAAAAATGACAAATTGGGGAAAATTTTTAGTTGACTGTACCTCAGACAAAGGACTTCTATCTAGAACACATAAAGAATTTTAAAAAGTCAGGCCTCCAGAAATCAAAGGTGTAACCCCAAAATGGATACCCGGGATGAATATATACTTCACAGATCAAGAAATGCAAATGGCGAGTAAATATTTGAAAGAAATGTTCAGTGTCATTGGCCATTCAAAGATGCAAATTAAGAATGGCTATCATTAAGAAGTCAACCAGTAGCAAATCCTGGAGGGGCCGTGGGGAAAAGGAACCTTTCTCCACTGTTGGTGGGAGTGCAGACCGGTACAACCTCTATTGAAACCAATGTGGATGTTCCTCAGAAATCTGGTATTATAGGTCCCATTTAAGCCAGGTGTTGTCCCCTGAGGTATTTTCCCCAAAGAGCTAAAAACATCATGCCACGGTAATATGTTTGCCCATATTTATAGCAGAACAATTTGTCATAGCTGAACCTTGGAAACAACCCAAATGTCCATCAAAAAAGATGTGGTGCTTTTACACAATGGAATATTACTCAGCTATAAAAGAGATAGATTTGAGACTTTTATATGTAGGTGGATGCAACTAGAGACTGTACTGATAAGCAAAATAAACCATACCCACGTGTGCAAACATCATGTTTTCTCACAAGTGTGAAAGCCTGAATGAGTAAATGCAGTCAACAGACACTGCAAAAGGAAAAGAATTTATTCAGTGGGGAGGAAAAACTGGGATGAGAAAATGGACACAAGAAAAAGGGGAAACGATATATTTATGTATATATGCAGGATCGTTTGGATAATTGTACTGCTGGATTCTGCTGGTTTGTTGAAAAAAGTAGTTAATGCTTAAAATTGTTTAATTTTAATTTTTTTCTTTTTAATTTCTTATAACTGTTTTAAAACCAATTTTGCAGGTTTATATCTGGTAACGTAAACAACTGATTTGAAGATAATATTATAGAGTACAACAACCATTGTCAAATGCCTATTACCTTATTTAATGAAATTTTATATCATTTATAATGGTTTTTCTTCTTAGAATTTTTATTCTTCTAAAAAAACACTACGAGGAGAAATTAGTAATGAAATTACCATTTCGTGGGGTAAAACTATAGTATTATGTCCTATAGAATTGAATATGATGCATAAAGTATAAGTTGTTTAACCCATTCCCTATTAACGAATATTTAACTTAGCATGTATTTTATACCCTTACATACTTTATTGAATTAGGTATTCTTAAGCATACATTCTTCTGCATATGTGCAAATATTTCCTTTTTTCATTTTTTGTGTATTTGGTACAGGGTCTCACAATGCAGCTAGGACTTGCAGTGATTCTCCTGTTTTCAGCCTCACCAGCACTGGGATTACAGGTGTGCACCACCATGCCTGGACTCGGTGGCCAGCTCAGCATGCCCCACGGGCAGGGCCAGCAAGGCAGGCGGAATCAGGGATCAAACCCTGGTCTCTGTGCTTACCAAAGCAGGCTCTTAGTCTGCTGTGTTATCTCGCTGATCCAAATATTTCTATATAGAGGTTTCCAGATGTAGAAAGGCTGAGTTAGAAAATAAACATCTATAAAATTTCAATTTATCATATACGATTATTTTCTACAAAGTTATCATAATCTACATTCCCTACAACAATGTATGAAATTGGTGCCTATTTTCCTATTAACTCTTCGGAGATGAAACTTCCTCATTTGAAAACATTTTCAAGCTCTGTAGGTGACACTTTTCATTGACTTCTGCTGAGAAAGCAGTGACGCTGATTTGATTATTTCTTCTACAGCTTTTCTGCAAATGTCTTTGCCACATTTCTCTAAGTTTTGTTAGCCATTTATTTAAAGTCATGTATAGATTAGGGACACAAATATTTTGTAGCATATTTCATAGTTAGATTTATCAATTTCTTGTGAGACAGATGGATTTCTTTGTGATGTATGAATTTAGTTTAAACAGACTTCATTCACCATTAATTTACCACGAGCAGCAGCTGATATGCTTTTCTACTGTGGCTCTAGTATCACTATTTATATTTATGTCTACTTTAGAATCATTTTGATTAAGCTGTGTATAATACATGGCACTGGAATCCACTATGGTCTCATTTGCTCAGGCTTCCAAGGATGATGCTCTCCAGCCTTGAAGGTAAGGTAGAAAGGAGAGCCTTGGCAGGAGAGAACCCAGGGATGTGAACAGAGGAGCTGGGGGTGTCTTTCCACGCCCCCTTGCCATTGTATGTCCTTTACTTTTCTCTAGAACAAATTTGGAGGTCGTGTATGGAAATCTAAGATCCAGAACTATGGGCCTCCAAGTCTTGCCTTGGGGATTCATCTGTTGTACAGTAGATTTTGGCAAAAAAAAACCACTGTAGGAAATAAATGAATGAATAGATTAGTTGATATTAAACCACTGACCTTGATGGAATATCATAAATTTAATATTGACCTGAAAGACATACAGAATCAATTTTGGATAATTCCCTTAATGTGAAATTTGTAAACCTAACTATATTGTTTTTTGTTGTTGTTGTTTTTTTTTGTTTGTTTGTTTTTTTAAGTCTTTTTAAAATTTTATTATTTTTTTTAGAATTTTTTATTTTTTATTTTATTTTTTTTCTTGTTTCAGAACTTTTGTTTGTTTATTTATTTATTTTTATGGCTGGCTCAGCCTACCCTGAGGGCAGGGCTGGCACAGCATCTGGTGCCGGGGATTGAACCGTGGTCCCTGCAGCTGCCTAAGCTTTCCTAAGCAGGCTCTTTAGACCACTGAGCCATCCTGCCGGGCCCAACCTAACTATATTGTTAAAAATCAAAATAGTAGTTATCTGTAGTGGTAGAAAGTTTGTCAGATGAGAGAAGAGATTATGAGTTTTTTAAAAGTATGTGTGTTAGTCATGCCAGCATGGCTTCATGTATACGGTCTCTCTATAAAAATATATATGGCTTCGTTGTAATACATCATGGAAAGTGATTTTTTCACTTACATGTATGTTACATTATAGGTATACTGATACTCATATAAGTTGAATTAGGTTTAATTTATCCAAGCTGTAAGTGTTCTGTGGCTTCTTTCAGATGCAGATATTATAAAGCAAAGGAAGCAAAATTCATTTGCTGAGCTTTTTCTTCTCACTGTTTATTCATGTTCTGAAATGAAATGTCACTGCAAAACTATTCTGCTTTTCTGTAAAATCACTGACATAAACGTGCATGTATCTATCTCTTGATAGCTGCTAATGCAGTCCTAATTCTAACTTGCCAAAGCGATTTCTACTTTTCTAAGAAGCTTTGCGAGGTACAATTGAAGACTGTCTCTCCCCACAGCATTTAACAGGCAGGCAGTGTTCATGAATGCACACAGAGCTCCACTTGCTGTGTTCAAATAATTTTTCTGTTCAAGGCATTGCCTGGAATTGTCCATGGCTTCTGGGTGACATTTTGCTGGTAGCACCCTTCACGAATTAATTTCAGCCACAGTCCCCAGTGACACTTCCTTAGAACTTATATTATTCCTGAAAGAGTACGATTACCAAAGGGCTCTGGGTTGATAGTTAACTTTCTGTAGTGAAAATACTACTTCACTGGCTTTTTTTCACCCATGTTTGCTGATAAATACAATGTCAACCTAATTGTGATTCTTCTGTGTGTAATGTGATATCTACCCCCCGGTTACTTTTCAGATATCATCTTTCTCCTTCTCCTTGTTCTGCAGTGGCTGGTGTGTATAGACATGTTGCTGTTTATGGGCATTCTGTACGAACTTTCAATCTAAGAAATTTTATCTCTGATGCTGGAAATTTCTTAACTAGTAACTCTTTGATAGTGCTGTCAGGCTTTCTTGTAAGGGTCTAATATTAAAATGTCTTTTTTGAGTCCCTTTTTTCTTCACCATGACCATCAATATCGGCTCCACATACATGATTTCTTTATCAAATATGTCAAACATCTAATGTACTAAGTTTTGGGTAAATTACTTTCTTCTACTTTACCAATTTATTATCTGCTTTGTGCCTAATTTATCACTGATGGCATATTTCTGTGACAATCTTTTTTTGTTTCCAAGATTTCCAATTGAATTTTTTTTAGTCACGTATTATTATTGTTCTTTTTGTATGAATGTCACCTGGATTGTACCCAGAGGCTCCTACAGGCTAAGGAAGTCCACCACTGAGCTATCTCCCTCCTTTACTGTTGTCTTAGTTACTTTTTACTCATTGCTGGGACAAATACCCGACACTTAAGATGATGGAAGGAAAGGTTTATTAGCTCACAGTTACTGGAGGTTTCAGTCCATATTCAGCTGGCCCAAGGCTGAGTGGAACAGGGGAGAGAGCATCCAGTTCATGGCAGCAGAACAGCAACAAAATGGTGAAAGAGGCAGCCAACCAAACAGGGCAGCAGAGAGCACCAGCTCTAGTCTGTCTCTCTTTATATTCCCATCAGGCTCTCTGCCTTAGGATATCCGCCCTAGACCACACCCATAGTCCCAGCCCTACTCAGACTGATAATCCCATCAGTACTAAAACACATAATCCCAGTGACTCATGAGTCAAGTCTATAGAAGTCCCCACCCAATGACTACATGAGCCTTTGGGAGGACAACTAGACATCAACCATAACAACTGTCTTTCTTTTAAATTCAAATTTATTTTTCTCTTTCATTTCATATTTTGTTGTCTTCATTTGTTATTTCTTGTTCTTGTTAAATATATAATTTGTATCCACAGGTACAAGCTGTGTATCTTAGAATTACTTTACTAATTTCTTTATGTACTGGCTTCTTCATTTATAAAACAAAAATTATAGTCTAATTGTGCAATCAACTGTACCTACTTCATAGTTCTATCATTCTGGTGAAATCATATACTCAAAATTCTTAGGACAACTCCTGGTTATTGAATGAAAACATTTTAATCATACTCATAGTGTTCTACTACTTGTACTTTGTTGAAAACAAATTGTTGCATACTGGTGTTGACTTGCTTAGATATCTTCCACATTAATATATTTTCATTGCATAAGGTAGAATTGTAGTTTGCAGGGCTAAGTTGAATGCAAATGCTTTTTGCCTCTCTGCCTTCATTATTCCCCATCTGGCAGTTTTACAATTTCCTTCCAGCTGGCCCAGGTCTTAAGCTGATACCTTAGTGTTCCTGTTCAACAGCTATACCCTGGCCATTCAAGGTCCACGCACAGGTCTGGCAGGTGGTTGTGCTTCCGTATTCTTCCTGTACTCATTCTGTCCAGCCTAACACAGTCACAGCCCTTGGCAGAATGTTCATTTCTCAGAGTCCTACATGGGAAGGACAATTATCCCTACCCCCAGCTTCGCCTCAATAACTCTGGATCAAGTTCTCTGCCCTCTGTGTAGCGTATTCAGCCTCCACAACTCTATAGAAGTCAACAGCTTGATTCTGTTCTTAGCATCCAGATTTAGCTCTAGCTTCTACTCTGTCTCTGTTCTATTCTTTCTTTCATAAAAAAATTCTATTTTGGGTAGGATAGTTCCTTTTATTTAAAAAATCATTTACTTATCTATGAGTTCTAAGTGATTTGTTTGTAGGAGGGCGAGATGGTAGGATGTTCAGGGGCAGGGGTGAAATTCAGCCTCAGGAAGCTGCACAGGAAATGCTAACCCCCATCTTGCGTGGGAAACGCTTAGGAGCTTGTAACTAAGCATCTTTTGCACAGACGGCTTCGGTGCCCAAATCAGAGTTACACTAAGCAAAGCAAACTTTGTGAAGTTAAAAATCCCTGAGTTCTGCAAATGCTAAATAGAAATGCATGTCATCTCCCATCTTGAATTCAGCCCTATTTTTCTCCCCTGTCAGTCTAGAGCTTAGCAACCCAAGATAGATTGTTCACATATTCCTTCAATATAGATTATTGATTTCCTTTTTATAACCTCAAATTTTTAATTGTTCTACAATTAGCTTTATAGAGCATTTGAAAATGCTTATAAACTTTGACATTTTATCTACACTGTATATTGTGCATATATTTTAAGTTTTAGGACACAGATTAAAACAGTATTTTGCTTATTCTTATTGATTAATAAAAGAATTTGAAGGAAGAGGTAGGAATCAGACAAACAGCGCTCACACCAGCAGCTTATTAGAGCCTGGACTGAATGAGGAAGGGTGAATTGATCATATCCATGGTCATGTTACCTGAAACATTACTGGCTAGTGAGTTTTCCAGCCACAGGTCTCAGGCTTCCCCTCACAAATATAGAGTATACCTTGGCAGCAGCATAAGAGGATGAAGAGAAAATGTGAGCCTGTAGGAGGCGGGGTGAATCCGTCTCACACTGCACCAAATGCGCTTATCTTTGAAGAAAGAGACCCAACTTTTGCTGAGTGGTGCTCGCTTAGGCACATGTCTTTGTTTCAACTTGCCAGAGAGCTCAGGCCATCTTCTCCCTGAATTTAAGAATAACGTACATGGAGATGACTCTAGGAAGCACTTATAGGGAGCAGGGAAATGACAGAGAGAAGAGAAAGGAACCGAAGATAGGGCACCCCTGAGCAAATTACTGCTGTTGGCTGGCAGGGCTCCATACCCTTCTAGAGACTCCAGAGATGCTATGTAGAGCACATTTTCAAGTTGTCCAACCAAATGGAAAAGGTGGCTGATATACTCACCCACTGACTCCTCCTCAAAGTTGGAATGTGTATTAAGTACCAGCTCTTGCACATTATCATAGAGAGCTGCTCCTGGAGGATGGACCCCCCCCCCCCCCAGGGCTTCCAGTGTGCCCTATTCAAGAGAGCAGGTTCCCATGGCCAGAAGAGGCCACTAGGTAGCGCTCACAGTTGTCTGAGTAAAGAAGCATCAGGCTGAGAGGAATGGTAAAGGCAGTGGGGATATCAACGGGGCGCAGGTAGCTCCTGTCAGGCACAAGCAGCTCTGCTTTGTCCTTCTCAAAAGGGGCAGTTCTTCTTTTATGGGTCAGGATGTTGAGACAAGATCTTACCTATGACTTCTTAGCTCCCTTTTCTGTCTGTCAGGAATTTGGGAACAACTTAAGTGGATAGTTCCATCTCAGAATTTCCTGAGGTTACAGTTAAAGTGTAGGCTGGACAGCGGTCATCTGGGGCTAAAGGACCCGTTTCCAAAGTGCCTTACTGAGAGGCTACTGATAAGGGTCCTTAGACCCTCACCATATGAGCCTCTGCAGAGGGCTGTCTGTGTGTCTTCAGTAATGGTTGCTGCTTTCCCCAAGAATGAGTGATTCAGGATGGAGCAAGGAAAAAACTACAAGCATTTTATGAGCTCATCCTGGTAGTTTTATACATTGTTTCTTTTTATTCTCTTTTCTAGAAATGTGCTTGGCTTTCTTCCTTCTTCCTGGCTCTGCCTCTTTCTTCACTTGCAGGTGCTCTTTTTTGCCTCATCTGGGATAGGGCCTGGGAACAGATGGACATGGGGAAAGAGAAAGAGCCAGTGACCAGTGGAGCTGTTGTTTAGTTCTCATGTGCGCTGCCCTGGCTAGACTTTTAAGCTCTCTCGAGAGGAGCTTTTTGAGAATGTTCAGAGATCCTTAACCTACAGGTCCCTGAAAGCAGGAGGGTGTGGAGGACCACATGAGTGTTTCTCCTTGAAAAAAGAGCAATTGTCTCTATTTTGGCTGTGCCTGACCCTATTTCCATGTCTTGCTAAGCACAGAGCTGGCTAGGATCATTCTTTATCCCTTCAACTGGCTTTAAGTAATGCACAAGGTGATGGTGGTAGCCTTTGAAGATGGCACACATGTTTCCCTGATAATCCACACCTGCTGATGAGCCAATGTTCCATACTGTTGTTGGGATCGAGCCTTAAGATAGAGGATATGACTTTGTAGGGTTTGAAAGATCACACATCAGATATAAAGCACCAGACCCCAAGACATTAGATACTATCTCAATAGCATAATACAAATTACTTTTTCTGCATATCCTTCTCTCAGCATACCATAGAGGTAAACACAGGCCTCCTACCTAGCCCAGCTCACAGTCCTCACCTACTTCCTGCCATTCTCAGTCATTCATCCTCAATCCACTCCTCCTGCATGACTAAATAAAACCTGGGTTCAGTCCTGGGTTGACGCTTTTGCTCCAGATAGCCATTACCATGGCTGGACTTAGGCCCCTTTGGCCCCCCATAGCTATAGATATGCCTTAGTGTCTTTATTCTCACTGTGGGTTGTACTGGAAATAGTAGATTGAAATTAACTTGATGATATTCCAATAACTTGCCTGTAGGATTACAAATATAAACTTCCTAGACTGAGACAGGATGAGAAAGGGCTCTCTATAGGAGAGGAGTGTTGTCTGTGACCTGCTGGTGGGATGGGACTGTCAGCTGAGCACCCAAACACAGAGCTCCTCTCTTCTCTTGGGTCTGCTATGGACTGAATGTTCGGGTCTCCCCAGAGTTTGTAATTAAAGCCTAACTCCTTAGCATGTTGGTACTGTGTGTTGGTGTCAGGAGGCGGGACTTTGAGAAAGTCACTTGGTCATGAAGGTGGAGCTCCCCCGAAGGGATTAGTGCCCTTGTAAAAGAAATGGATGAGTGGAAATGTAGTCTGTATATGAAATAGTATATTATTTTGTTTTATAAAATAATTTTGTACTTTGTGACTCTTAAACAAACCTGTAGAATCCTACATTAAGTGAAATAAGCTAAACACTGAAAGGAAAATACCATGATGACATTTACATAAGGAACCTAAAAATATCAAATTCATAGAAGCAGATAAAAAGTTGGCTTACCTAGGGGATGGTGAGGGAAGCTAAAAGAAAACTTAGTCAGTGGGTACAAATATTGTTATAAGAGAACAAATCTTGTGATATAATTATAGTTAATGATGGCTTGGATTCTTGAAGTTTGTTTAGTGAGTAGATCCTATAGATTCTCACATTTTTTTTTTAAGTATGAGAGGTGATGGAGGTGTTAATTACCGCAGTGCCAACTTGACCATGTGCATATATATCAAAATATTAAAAATATATTCAATTTTACTTGTCACAAAGCTGAAAGCAATGAAGCAAAATATATGAATGATAAATCCATAAATAAAATGAATATGCAGCATGGGAAACAGAACATAAGACAGCCGCTTCCAGCTGTGGGAGAGACAAATGCTTTCTGTTCAAACTACTTCATCGATTTGTTGTAGAAGCCCAAATGGACCAGATGCTGGATCCGACTACTTCCTGTGGATGAGTCTTTTCTAGATTAGGTCAGGGCATTCTCACCTCTGGGAAACTCAGTCCTTGGCCTGAGGGAGAGCTACGTTCACATGAGGCCTGCTGCCTCTTTCTGCCGCCTCATGCCCGTGCATGTGACTGCTCGCCCTGCTTTTCGCATGTACCTGAGAATTGAGTCTGTGTCCCCTCACATTCCAGAAACACACACTGAACTCTCATAAGAGTCTCCTTAAAACCCTCCTTAGTGGTGGAGCAGGCTGTCTCTATCCGTTTTTCTTTGTTGGAGAGATATGCAGGACATTAACCTCAGATAAATTTTCCAGACCTTTCTGCCTTGATCTCATAAATTTTGCACATAAATTTGGAATGTTAAAGTGGTTGAGGAGCCTGGCAGGATGGCTCAGTGGTCTAAAGTGCCTGCTTAGGAAAGCTTGGGTGGCTGCAGGGACCATAGTTCGATCCCCGGCACCACATGCTGCGCCAGCCCTGCCCTCAGGGCAGGCTGAGCCGGCCGTAAAAATAAATAAACAAACAAACAAAGTTCTGAAACAAGAAAAATAAAATAAAATAAAAAAATTCTAAAAAAAAAAAAGTGGTTGAGACTTATTTTAGTTTTAAAATATGCAAGTAAATTCTTTTATGTACCTCTCTTTGGGAAGCGGGGGTCTAATCTCTTTTACTTTCCCCCAGAGTTTCTGTTTTTCCCTAGCAGCTCTTCTAACTGAAGGGACGCAGTGTGTTTGGAGCGCTGGCTTGAAGACTACACTTTCAGGGATCATTTCTATAGGATGGAGTGGCAGCTTGTTTGTTGGTTTTCCATCACTGTGAGAAAAGAAAGGAGAGAGAGAGAGAGAGAGAGAGAGAGAGAGAGAGAGAGAGAGAGAGAGAGAGAGAGAGAAAGAAAGCCAAGAAAATCAACTTAAAGGAGGAAAAGTTTGTTTTAGTGCACTTCAAAGGCTTCAGTTCATCCTCACTTGGGCATCTGTGAATCAGAACATCACAGCAGAAGAGCCGGGAGGAGGAAGGCTGCTAAGCGCCTAAGAACCAGCGAGAGAAGAGGGGAGAGAAGAGAGAAGATAGCAAGGAGCCGGGGGAAGGGTCTACGCACAAGATGCCCCTTCAAAGCTGTGCCTCCAGGAACCTGCCTCATCCAATTCAGCCCCACCTGTTGATGAACCTTGTGGGCTATGGACTCATTAGTAGATTAATCTATTGATGTAGCTGGAGTCTTGATGATCGATCACTTCCCCTCAGCTGACAACTGAAACACACTGCTTCTCGAGGACATTTCAGATTCAACCTGTGACAACTTGGAAGAGAACTGATGGTTTAAAATCCTGGACTAGGTCATCCTGAAGTGAGTGACAGGATGCTTTCTGTCTCCCTGAGCACTGAAACTATGTTACCGATTCTATTCTTTTTTTTTTTGAATATGGAGAATCTGAAAATTAAAAAAGGACATGGCCTTAGTGTTTGTGATAGCTGGTCTGTTACACACCTGAAGTTGTAACTCCTGAGGGTCAGCCTCACCCTACCTGAGAGCTCCCCTGCCAACCTGACCCAGCCAGCTGCCTCCTTTCCCTACAAATCTCTGATGTTTACTTCACCTCATGAACATTATGTCATTTTGTGACACCATGGAATTTATTTTTATCCTTACTTTCTGCATTTTTTCCTCCTGCTAGTGCTTACCCTAGAACCCAGATCGTGCTCACATACTTTTTTCCCAGAAAGTGTCTAAGAAAGACACTCCTGTTTTCCTCTTTTTTATGTCAAGGATGTCTCATCCCAATAGGGCAGGGGCTGTCCTCATGGCTCCTCAAGTGTGTTCTTTTTCCTGAGTCTCTTTGATGGGTTATGTTCTGGCTCCTTTAAGTAGGAGGAGAGTTGGCCCTCCTCTCTCCAGCCACCCCACAGTACTCCAAGAAGGCCTCAACAAGCCCAGGGCCTCATCCTACACAGCACTGCCAGCCTCTCATTGCTGCTCAGAGCTGTCATCTCAACTTGACCCCAGATTAAGCCCCAGCTCAGGTGAAAGCTCGGACTCAAGCTGAGCCAACAGATATCAGCATCACTTTTCTTTCTTCTTCTTCTTCTTTTTTTTTTTTAACTTTTCTTTCTCTGAATGGTAACACCATCTTCTGTAGTAAGAGTCAGAGGCGATCAGTGTTTATCATCTGTTGCTATAACTAAATACCTAAGGCTGGGTAATGTATAAGAGAAATGTATGTGGCTCACAGTTTTATGTCCAGGTTGGGTCGTGCCTTCCACAGGCTCTCTGAGGAGGGCTCCTTAGGTGGGGCTGCCACGTGGCAGATTGTTTCACAGTGGGAGCCCATGGGAAATAAAATGGTAATGTGCAGTCCCATGAGGCACAGGGGGCAGAGGGTGGAAGGGGCTGGCTTCACACATTTAAATCAACTCCCTCTACTGAACTAACTAGAGCCTCAACATCAGTTGCTTCTGAAGGCAATAACCAGCTAAGGCCCACCTTTTGGGGACCCCACCACAGTCTCACATCACCCACCAGGGACCAAACCTCCTGCCATGAGGCTCTGGAACTTACAAGAATAGACGGCAAGCTTAAATACTCCTGATAATTTAATGGCAAACTAAGAGGCAAGAGTTTATATTTCACTGTCCTTGTATAGAAGTGACAGGCAATTTGGGGGACTTTTAAGGAATTAGGGAAGGAAGAAAAGATTTCTAGGACATTCTTGTGGTCTGAAGGCCTTTATGCTTCTAAGATATGAAGCAGGGCTCATGGCAAAGGGAGAATGAGCTCTGTCCAGTGGTGCTAAGTTGCCCATGCAGGTGGTCCCTGCCCTGCTCTGGCCAAGGCCAGCTGCTGCTTCATAGATGCTGTGATCTCAGAAACCAAACACTGGCAGCTGTCCCAGGCCAGGCTTTGGGCAGCACATGATGGTCCTTTTCTTTTTTCCTGCTGAAAATTCCTTCTTGCATGATGGCATGCCCTTCTGTACACAGGATGATTTAGACAATGGTCTAAGAATCTCGAACAGGTTTTTGACACTGAGGATAGCAATGTGTAATGCTAAATCCATGCTTGGAATGCCTGCCATTCTGATCTTTTAGATGTGTGCTGCTTCTAATGTCATTTCAATTATTGCTATATTCTGAAGTAAATGTTTGTTTAAAAAAAAAAAAAAAAGAGTAGTGAAAGAGAATAAGAAACGAGGAAAATGCTGTAGGATTGACCTGCTATGATTTTGTATATGGTTAGATTTCTTAATTTCTGTGTAAAAATGTGTAACTTTTTTAAAATCACATTCTATAGGAATTTATTAGAATATCAATGGTTGATGGAAAATACCAAATCCATGTGAAACCTAAGGTGTTTGATATTGAGAAAGACAGTGACGTTAAGCTCAAGTACCTATGTCATAGCGTAATAGTATCACTAAGCTTCTCTTCTGGAGGGTTAACAACTTAACCAAAACAATTAGAGAAAAAGAAGGGCTACAAAGATAGCCAATATTTTGGCCCTAGGCCTTCATAGTCAGTGAGGACTCAGGACATAAGAGAACCTCTCCTGTAACATCCTATAACTCAGTGGTGTCCCATATTTTCTGTTCAAGGAGATTATAGAGTCATAGAAGAAAAGGATCAATAAGGTATAGTGTACCTAAAGAGAGTCACCTAGAGAGAAAACATTCTCTCAGGCTTTCACAGAGAGCAAAACTGGTCAAGAAATGGTCATGACTCATCCAAACAGCTGACACTGACAACAGTTCTACAAAATGCTGTATGTAGTTTCAAGGTAAACTTGAGGAGATGTTACTGACCTTGTCAGACACAAAAGTTACATGTTTTGTTATATAGGTCTTGCTTTAACTTGGTCTTAACTATCCAGCAGAAAAGTTTAACTGTAGAGATAAGAAATAGGATCTCAAGAAGCAGAGAGCAATAAGCAAAGCCCAGGGACAGTTGTAGTCTGTCACTTGGGAATGAAGCAGATATTCAAGAGAGGATTAACAGGGGACAAAATCCCCCAGTTAATGTTTCATCAGATGAACTCATTAGGTCAGAGGCCTGGGTTGGTATCCAAGTCCAATTGCAATATGATGATGTGGTTATTGTGCAAACTCGTGTTTGTTGCTTGAGAACATGGGAAAAAAGTGGAAAGACCTGTGGATGCTCAAAAATCATTTGCTAAGGTTTTCCAAACTAATAAGGAGCCAATATAGATTTTGTCTCCCGATTAAGGGAAGCTATACTACAAAACACTTGAGAGCACCAGATTTGAGGGACTGATTGTTACAAACTTCATCTTTTGAGAATGAAAATACCAAATGTCAAAAAGCTCTGGGTCCCTTAAAGGCACAGGGTACATCATTGGTAGAATATATTAAGGCCTGTGCTGATACTAGCTTAGAGCCATACAAAGCTAATTTATTGGCAGCTGCCTTACAGTCTTTTTAAAAACAAAATCATACCAAATATTTCAAGTCTGGAAAAATGGGTCATATGAGAAAAGACTGCAGAAAAGAAAAAGTAAAAAGAAAAAAGGAAGTAAGAGTAACAAGACTGCTTTGAGAATATGGAACTTTGAGATATGGAAAAGGTAAACATAGGGCTAATAAATGCTGCTCCAAACTTGGTAAGCATGGCCAATCCTAAAAATCTCCAAGAAACTGGAGAAAGGGCCTATCATTCTGGGACCAAAAAATAAACAATATGGAATACCCACAGTTTCCACTGGCCAGCTCATTTCAGTCAAACACAGGATTGTAGATCTTTTCCATGCAACCTCCAGAAACAAAAACATAGCTTTAGATCTGATGACTGAAAAAAATCAGCTTTTGCTCTCCCCTTAAGGAGTTTACAAAATTAAAACTGGAGTTTTCAGCCCTATTCCAAAAGGTATCATAGCTCTGATTGTAAAAAGGAATACTATTATTGCCCAAGGTATATTTGTACATTTGGTAATTATTGATAGTGATTATAAAGGAGAAATATTCCTTATGATATCTACTACTAAACCTTTTCATATTGAAAGTTAACTTATTAAAAATAGAAGTTAGTTACTCTTTATACATATTAAACTCACACTGCATTGCCTGGCCCTATTGTCAGCACATCAACAGGAGACACAGTGACTGCACACAGAAGCCTCAGCTGCAGGGCCATAATTCCCTTAAAGTTTTAGGAGGTAATGTAAGCCCAAGAAAATCCTTGGTAGGTGCTAAAACCATTAAGCTGCTGTTAGCCACACCTATGGAGTAAAATCAACCAAGGACAGATAAATGGTCTGCAGGTTTTGTTTGGGGTAATCAATGCTGTTTATACAAAGAAATCAAAGTTGTAATTCTGTCTGACCAAACTGTTGTTTAAACCACACCAAATTCTTACATTGCTCAATTGGTCATTAATTTTTGCTAAAAATAAAAATTATTTAAAGGAAAAACATTTTAACAGCTTTTCAAATGCAAATGTGGGTGGCCTTCAGGTAGAGCTGCTGCAAAGGTGAGGCCATTGCCCCAGGATATTTTAAAAGATTACTTAAAATTCTTTGAATTCCTAAGTGTGGTTGCTTAAAACTGTCCTAAATTTAAAATGGCAGTTAAGGGGCTGGGGAGATAGCTCCGTGGCACAAGTGCCTGCCTGGCAAGTGCAAGGTCGTGAGTTTGAACCTCAGTCCCACCAAAAAAAAAAATAAAATAAATAAAATAAAATAAAATAAAATGGCAGTTAAAAAGGGGCTTTGACTGGGTGTGGTGGTACGTGCCTATAATCCCAGCACTTGGGAAGCTGAGGCAGGAGGATCAGTGTGAGTTGGAGACCATCCTGGGGCTACAGACGTGAGCTCAAGGCCAGCCTGAACTGCATATCAAGACCCTGTCTCAAAAGTAAAAATATTTGGGTCAATCTATGCAACAAAAATATTTTGTGCCCCAAACTGTTCAAATCAAGCATTGATTTTCAGACTTGTTTTTGGTAATCTTAATTGGTTCTACCTTGATTTTGGACTAATTTCTCTGGTGCTGTTGACTGTTGTTATCCTTCAGATAAGTTAAAAATGAAAAAATGTATGCCTTCTTTTAAAATCTCACCATACCATCAAAGTTCTGTTGTGCTGGGGAGATAGCTCAGGGGCACAAGTGCCTGCCTGGAAAGTGTAAGGTTCTGAGTTTGATCCCCAGTTCCAGGAAAAAAAAAAAAAAAAAAGTTCTGTTAAAGCAAAAGGAGAGTCAATCCTGACAACTTTACTTGTCAGTATATACTATTAAATTTTTAAACTTTACAGCAAGATAAAGACAAACCAGATAAGAAAAAAAATTTAAAAAGGGCTGAAAAAGTTCCTTAAGAGAGATTTCCACACCAGACTATGAAAGGAACTCAGTCTACTACTAACTTGGGGCAAAGGGTATGCTTGTGTTTTTCGAGAAAATGCTATACAACCTATTTGGTACTATACAACCAGCATGTACTATTAGACTTCACCATGAAGCCAGATCTAAAGAAGTTAACTGCAATGAGGCTAGATTCAGCCTGAGGCCTCTTCAAGGAACTTATCAAATGGAAATCTAAGGTCTAATAGGTGACAGAAAAAAACGTAATTATAAAATATACATTTTGATTATAAGAAAGGATTTTATTCCTTTGAAATTTTTCAAGAGATCTAATAATTAACAAATAACAAAATCTAACTAGTCTATTTATAAATTTGGCCAAAAAATTGAGTGCACTCTTAATTTTATAAAGACATTTATATGTCTGTGTGTTTATGTTTGTGTGTCTTTCAAGGAACAGCTGTTTCTCACTTTATTTTTGTTTTTGATGATTTGTTTTAAATACAGTTTGAGATATAGACTTAAAAGCATGCTTTTTCCTAAATTACCAGATAGTCAAAGTGATATTAAAATTGATGTATATATAATATATCATAAGGTTTAAGCTAATTAATAAAAATTTCCTTGAGTGGAAAAAATTTATTAGAGAAGAGTCCAGTTGATGAATAAGAGGTGTGGCCAACCTTTTTGTTCATTAATGAGGAGTTCCCAACAATCTCAGTAGTGTCTTAGGAGACAACCTCAATAAATAGGTCATTGGTTAAAAGATAAAAGTTTTTCAAAATGGTACAATAAGGTTTTCTCTTTAAAGATGGTTTTGGTACAAAACTAGATTAAAAAAACAAAGGTCTTCATATGAGTATGACAATTCACTGTTGTTAATCTCATGGTAATTAAGAGTATTTATGATTCTAGATACATAGGTCTTTCAAAATGTAAAACAAAGATTGCTTATTGGGCCAAAAGCTTCTCAAATTCAAAGCTTCTGCCTTTTACAAAACTGTTATGCCAAAACAAAACAAAAATATTTAAAACATGTCACAAAATGTCATAACAAAGGCCTGCTACAATGTTGTATATGATTTGATTTCTGTTTTTGTGTAAAACTGTGTAATTGTTTTTGTTAACATTCTATAGGGATTGAAATGCTAAAATATTCATGGTTGTTAGAAAATAGAAGTTCCATTTTATGTCTAATACATGGTTCTAAGATAAATCCTGAGATTTGGCTGACCTTGTCAAATAGCAAAAGTTATACTTATATTTATATAGGTCTTCTTATAAATTGGTCTTAACCATTCAGCAGAAAAGTATACCCAAGAGGTACAAAAGTAATATAATACTAATATGTTAAGCTGTAAAATGCTCATTAAACAAAAAGGGGGAATAGTATGGGAATACATATAAATGCACCTAGGTTAATAATACAAAAGCTTTATTCATATTAAAATTTTTAAATCAGCTATCAGACAAATCTTCTGCTGTAGATCATCACTGGACAAAGGAAATGAACTTTCCTTTACAACAGCCTGTTTTCTTTCTAAATGATATTGATCAATGGACTCCAGAAATTATCCAGAGATTGGGAAAATGTTTTGCTTGTGTTATTACAGATACTGGAGAAGTAATTTGGGTACCAGCTTGACAAATAAAACCTAGAAAATGAGTAAGTGTAAACATTCTGATACAAAATCTCCAATTGATGAAAATACTCACTTGATACTTTATAGGACACTAAAAATTCAATCTTTTATAATTGGGACTGGGAGAAAACCAGAGAGAGAAAACAAAAGAGATATAAATTTGGTGCCTTGTTGTGGCTCCAAAATCAAATCCAAAGGTCTGGTTCTCTTAGCTCCAAGAAGAGCTCAATGACGATAAAATTCACCTGCTATGACTGTTGGAAGCCAGGCCGGAATACAAGGGATTATCTCAAGAGGCCCACAAATCTTGCCCTGACTGCCAAAGCAGTTGGTTAGAAGTGAGACTGTACCCTGAGGCATAAACCCCAGAGCTCAGACTCAGCTTCCCAGAATGTCCAGTAGGACTAAAGGGCACTGGGCCTGCCTGTTCCGTCTGGCCAGACAATCTCTGTCATTGCCACAGAGGAGCCCTGATAAATCATGGCCAAAAGCAAACCCAGGACATTGCTGAACATTGGCACAGATCTCTTTGTTTTTCTCCAACTCTGACTTTCCTTCCAGTCATCGTATCTCCAAAATTAGAATAAAACATACAAATAAAATCAGCTTGCTGATGTCACTGTTCTCTTACAAGGTATCACAAAATAGAAAAAATAGGGCATTCTGGTTTTCATGAGTTCTCAAAGTTTAGAGATAATTATGATTGAAGCTAGAGGGACTTATAACAAACTGTCAGATTCCATAAATAAAAGGGTCTAAGCTATTCTACCTACCCAAGATAAAAATGCCTGGTATTTTTTGAGGGCCTTTAGGTAGAACCTCTACAGAGTATCTCTGACTGCCAGTTCCCAACTATAGCCCCTGTCAGCCTAAAAAAGCCAGAGTGGTCATCACCCATAAGTCCCTCATGGCAGCCTGGGAGTTAGTTAATACTTCCAATGGAAGCGTCATAGATTGGAGCCCCTATGGCTCTGCCAGGATGGTGAAAGGGAAGGAATTAAGATGGCAATACCGCATTATTTAAAAGAAATACAACTTGTTTTACTCAGGCATGTGTTTACCACCTTCACATGTTGCTTGTAGGACCTAGTTATTGGAACTCTTCTAACTGTACCATTACATGTCACAATTGTGCTTCTATTAGCCTTAATTTCTCTAGGGATAACATTTATATTTTCAGGACAAGGACCAGAATCTGGCTTCCAATACAACTATATCGCCCCTGGCAAGATTCTCCTTCCATGATGCTGTTTGTACATTTTCAGGAGGTACTGAAGAAGAGAACAAAAAAGAATGATTAAACTCATGATAGCCTTTACAGCCATAGCTGCTAAGATGAGTGATTTAGAACAAGTTGTTGTTATGTTGGGAGGTCAAATCATTAATCTACAATGTCAACTTTGTTTAAAATGTTATTGGAGTACTTCATTTTGTATAATTACCATTTCATGGAATCAAATTCATCTCCCATAAGAAAATGTAAAAAGACATTTATTATCTCATAGTGATATTACTGTTGAAATCCTATCTCTTCAGCAGCATATTGATAATACTTTTGCAAAATAATAACTGTCAGATTGTCTGGCACTGATCTGTTGTGAAGCATCTCTAATGGCATTGAGAGCCTTGATCTTTTTCCTGTTATCTCATGGTTTAGTGGAAGTGTAGTGGAGATTTGTGCATGTTGTGTCTGTACTATTTGTATATCCTGCTTAGTTTGGCAATGAGGACAGGTCCATCAACAAGCTATGAACCAAAAAGCTGCCATCCTCATCCTGATGCTTCAAAAAATTATTTTGCAGCATAAAAAGTAAAAGCGGGGATATATAGAGATAAGAAATTAGCTTCTCAAGAAGTGGACAGCAAAGCCCAGGGACAGTTGTAGTCTGTTACTTGGGAATTCCTGGAAGCTGGGCTTCAAGGAGACACTTAACCCCTTATCCTGATGGCTCCTTGTTGTCTCCTCCCCTGCTTGGAATGTTTTTAATTAGCATTTGTGTGAACCTAGTGATAGGGAAAAGGTGCAAGTCAATAGAGAATACAGTCCTTCCATGATTACAGTTCACTAGCCCAAAAAGAAATATGAGATGCTTAGGGGTTCTGAGCTCACTTCGAGAGAGACAAGTCTCAGCGAGACCTCTGAGCTAAATTCATCGGGTCTTCTCATCATTTCTTTAGGCACTAACTCATAACATACAACATTTAACCATGAGGCATAAAAAGTAAAGCCAGATTAGTATGCTGAGCAGTGAAAGGCTCAACTCAACAGCTTCCGATATTACCAGTTCTGCTGATAACCCACTACTATTATGGAATATTGGACTCTGTATACAACTACTTTCTCTTAGTTCAATGAGAAGAAATATTTGTACCAACAGTGTTTTTAGAAAAGTTATCATGTCTACATCTTGTACTCTGAACAACTACTCTGAAGACCATATGCATTGCATTAATTATTGTGGTTGCCCTACTAACATGTTTTGAAGCTGTCTCATTTTTACTTCTTGTTAAAAATGATAAAACAAAATAAAATAAAATAAAATAAAATAAAATAAAATAAAATAAAATAAAATAAAATAAAATAAAATAAAATAAGAAAAAAAAAAGAAAAGGTCTTTCTTGAAGCCAAAAAACCAGTTAGGTCGCAGGCCAAGCCCCGCCCACCCCGCGTGGCCAGCAGAGGGCGCCGGAGCCCAGCGAGCTCGCCCAGAGGCGCAGCCCGCGGTTATGCAATGATGAGCTCGCACATGAGGGCGGGCAGGAGAGAGCCCGCAGCTGGGCACCCTAGAGCAAAGCGGGCTCAGAGGACCCTGCGTCGGCCCAGGACGCCCTGAAACCGCTTAGCGGCTGCTCTGGCTGACTGCTGCTGCATACAGCTGTCAGCTGCCTGCGAGCCATGTGACGTTAGCTCGTGCTCCTGTTTGTTTTCTAAAAAGCACTGCCTTGATTTTTTTCTTTTCTTTTCTTTCTTTTTTTTTTTTTTTTTTTTGAAGACTATTTAGTAATAATCATTGCAGTCACCCTCTCCTGAGGTGGCCCTCTGTCTCCAGGATGCCCTGGGCTGATAGCATCTTTTCCTGCCGCTTTGGATCCTCCCGTCTGCAGCAGAGAGGGCACAGGCTGCGCCAGGCCTCCCTGCTGCTGGGTTAAGTGCAGCTTGCTTCCAAAATGAAGGGAGGCAGGCAGGAGAGCCTGGAGAGGACAGCGCAGCTTCCCTTCCGAGATGCTCCACCTCCCAGCCAGTGAGTCCATATTCGGAGGAGCAGGGCTTGGAATATTGTAATTTTCTTAAATCAGCCAAGCCTTGCTGCTGTTTTGGTGGTTAAGGCTTTGCTGTGCTATCGGGTCCCTCGGTGGATGCTGTGTCAAAATACCGAATTTGAGAGAGAGAGGTCTTGCTAACGAGGGTTAGCGGTAGAAAGAAATCCTTTGTGGGCAGGAAATAGGACTCTGGTTTTAGCCTCTTCTTCATATTATGAGGAAAATCAGGAAACTATTTTTTAAAGAAATAGTTTTAAAAGTCAAAACCAGGATTGTTTCATTGAAGACACTTTAAATTGTAGCTTGGAGAAATACAGACTGAAAAAAGCATAAAATGCTTACATAATATCTAAACCTAAAGATAAGTGTTTTAATTTAGTATATCCATTTTTTATTATTTTTGACATGACATACGCTGTGCTTGAAAGCATAGCAGTATTATACATACTATTAAAAACTTACTGTTTTCTTCCCTTAAAATACTTGGATAATTTCTAAAGTTTACATGGCTTTACCAATAGTTTTGTTAATTCAGTAAAGATAGACATTAAAGCTAGTTCCATTATTTTTTGTTATTTTGCTGTTACAAACACCACTAGGTTAATAATTTCACATACATTTAAATTTCCTTAGGCAAAATCCCTAGAAAAGGAATTGAAGATTAATGGTTATTTTAAAATACCGAGTGTGTGTGTGCAGCTGCTCTTGGCGAAAGCACTGTGCCAATCTGTATTTTCATCAGCTGTCACGAGCCGACAGCGTTGTTTGGAAGGAGAGAAGGCTGATGAGGAGCCGGTAGCAGGAGAGCTCCTTTGGCAAACTTTGCCAATTTTATAGGATGCATAATTTTATATGGCGTATGATTTCATAGGAATTTTTCATTGTGGTTCTAATCTGCATTCCTGCGTCTTTAGCTCTTGAATTCCCCATATTTTAAGCATATTTCCAAAGGACTGAGTTTCTGAAGCAAACCTCAAAAGCTAGAGTGAGTAGCAGCCAAAGAAAGAAGGAGAATGTGATGGTAAATGGTAGCCTTTCAGTTATTAGAGATGGGATAAGGGAGAGTCTCTTGCAGTGATGGATGACGTTTTTTACAGGTACTCCAGACCTATGGTGGCTGGAGTGGCCCCACCCATCATTATGTGGAGACCAGATCTTTTATGTGGTGGCAGTGGGAAGTGGAGCTCCTGGGAGGTACTTAGACGATTTGAGTAGATCTTCCCACATGAATGGGAAACGGACCCCAGGAAGTCCCTGGCCTTTTACCATGTGAAGACTCAGTGAGAAGGTGCTGCCTGTGAGCAGCACGGTGGGCCCTCACCAGGCACTGGCTCTGTGAGGTCCTCGACTCCAGATCTGTGTGAGATAAATTCTGTTGTTCATAAGCTATGCGGTGTATGGTGTTGTTACCCGAGTTCAAATGGATTCACAGCCACAAAAAAACAGAGAGAGCCTATCCATGGGGATCTGGGTTGGAATTACTCTTAAATCTGATCACTAACTATGACAATGAAAACTGCTTCTACACGTGGTCTCCATGCATGGGCTCTGCAGATGTTTGCTTTCAAGGTGGCCTAGCACCAAGCAGGGATGAGGTGTGGAGGAAGGGAGCCGAGTCTTTTTTTACCTCATGACTCAAGCCCAGCAATCCAGCTGGGTACAGTGGTCCACACACCATCTCGTTCTGTGCAAACCTGAGCATCCTTGCAGATGACATCTCTCCCTTTCCTGCAAGTGAAAGCGATAGAAACTTGTGAGACAAAGGAGATGATGAGGAGTTAGCTATGCTTTGGGGAGACAAGTCCATTTACAGAACCACCACCAATTTTCTGAAAAACTGTTTGCCAAATGCACAAGTCAGTTTACTAATCCACCAATTTACCAGGAAATAACTTTCCAAATGCTTAATTTATAAAATTTTAAAGTTGCTTAAAAAGCTTTGGTTTTGTATTGGCCCTGCACGTTTCTTTGACTCTGTCTCCAAGGTCTGGCCAAGCTGCTTTGTTAGCGAGGTAAGGGTCAGGTTCATAGGCAGCAGCAAGGAGAGAGGGAGGTAGGAACAGGAGCTGGTAAGACTGAGAAACAAAACCTTCCAGTGCGTCAAAAAACAATGTAATTTTTCAAGTTAATTTTAGCAAAGGGCTTTAAACAAATGAGGCAGAGCCTCATTTAGGTTTCCTCTTTAGGAAATAACTCCTTTTGTTTTCCCATTTATTTCCTATCCAAGTGTACGCTTCATCTGGACATTAAGACTGAGACTAACTCTAACACTGACCACTTGACATGAGACCGAAGGATTGCACTGCTGACTGGCTTAGCATTCATGTGGATTCTTAGAAGACCTGAGTCAGCCTGAACTACTAGAAGAGGGATTCTCAAAGATTATAGGGTTTCTTGGGCATGACAAAGGATTGCAATGGGAATATGTATATGATGAATTATGTGTACATTTAGGGAGCATGAGGATAAGAGACATTTTAAGGGTAAAATGAGGGGAACTGCATGAGGTACTTTGAAACTATAATCCTTACCTACAAGGATCAATAACAAGGGAGACGTTAGCCTAAGATTAAATAGACAATTGTTGGGCTGATGTCTTTGCAGGAGTATTTTTGTGCTAGCTCTTGGTGCCGGAAGTTTTCTGTGACTAGCTCTTCTGATTGAGCACACGTGCACACTATCTCTTCCTTAGTAATCTTCTGACTGAATTTATTATTACTTTCTGTTTTGTTTTTCTTGAGGCTTTCCAAAAGTGACTTTACTTTGAGTCTGACAACTGTGATACCTATGGAATTATCTGGTAATACATTCATAATCTACAAGATGATGATGGTCTGGGCATGAGTTCTCTTATCTATTGTAACCTCTACCCATGGGCACATGGTTATAGTGAGCCCTATTTCAGGCAGTAAGTACCCCTCTCTGCCCATGGGGTCAGTGTGTTAGTGTGCCTTATTGCTGGACTAAGGATGCCCTTCTTTCCTTGCCAAGGGTTTCCTTTCCCATAACCTTCATATCTTTCAAATCACCACCACTGATCAAAAATGAATAAATAGAGGCTAGGGAGATAGCTCCACAATACAAGTGCCTGCCTGGCAAGTGCAAGGTCATGAGTTCAAACTCCAGTCCTACCAAAAAAATAAAAATAAAAATAAATAAATAAATAGAAATCACTTCTTCCTGTACTTGCCTCTGGCCTGGGAATGAGTTGCTAGGCACTGAGTTCATTCCTGGAAGGAAAATTTTGAAAGTGCAGGGTTTGGTAAGAAAGGCAGACCTCTCGCAGTGGTCCAGCTCTGAAGGAGAGACATGAGATGAGCAGACCTTATTTTTACTAAGATTGGCTTTCTTGATAGTTTCTTTCGATTTTTCCTAAAAACTGTTCTTTGTTTTGTTTTGTTTTTCTTCTCAGCCTAGTTGCTTTTTAAAAGACCCTTTCTAGTGTTGTAACTTTTGTTAGACTTCAGGGGGGGATTAAATGTGGGGAAGGTTGAGAAACGTAAATGCCAGACAGAAACTGTCCTTCTCCACACTGAGTCTTGGCAAATGTTCATTGAATCCACATTCTTTTCGGTGTACCAGTGCAGGACCTGCACAGGAAATGAAAATTTCAACGTACAGTATGCAGAGGGAGAAAAATATACTTGCAGAAGTATCAGCATAGACTATTTTGGGCCAGGGAGATAGCTCACTGGAATAAGTGATTGCCTGGCAAGTGCAAGGTCCTGAGTTCAATCCCTGGTACTGCAAAAAAAAAACAAAAGAACATAAGAGTGGTTTGTGTTCAAGGCCACAGTTCTGGCATGGTCATAAACTTGACTCAAACACCAGGGATATTGGCTGAAATGGTGTGGCAAGTGGTGAAATAGGTGATGAAATGACCAAGGAGGATGGGAAAATGGGCTTGAAGACAGGGGTGCACGAATGTGAGGTTTGAAACATGGAAAAGTTAAAAGAGATGAGCAATGAATGCGGAACGCTTTCACCTATCATTTGGAAATCTAGCAAATTCCAAAGTATCTGCCTATTCAACTCTATAGAACTATAGAGCCATGGTCACTCTTCTGCAAGAACAAACCATACTCAGTCTAAATCAAACATTAAAGTATATTAAATACGTAGCCTTTAAAAGAATATTATTGCTATGTTACATATAGCGAATAGAGGAGATAACATAATTAATAAGCATCAAACCATTGTGTTCCTTTCTTTGCTTGATCCACATTCTGCTGAACAGAAGGAGCAATTTCACACTTTATGAGAGGCAGTGTCACCTCTGATCCACAAGCCTTTTTATTGCAGACACATATTCCTGTTACAATTTTGCCTACTGCTTGGTTGGGGAAGGGCCTGTCCATATATCATTCACTGCGAAGCAATCCAATTTTCTTGTGGTATCCATCTGGCATTTATATCCATCTCTTGAAATTTAGGGGCATTTGAATTAGATCAGAAATATTCCATGTAGAATGGACAGAGATTCATGTCACTGCCCCTAAACACATGGACTTCCTGTGTTTTGGCATGCCAGAACCATATCTTTCTTAATCACCAGGCAATCTCTGAGATCCTAGTTAGTGGTTTCCTGCATTTGAGGCAGCAGGACTTCAGCCTACTGTAGCCTATGGGATCAGTTTTTCTTTGACAAATTGGTCATACTACATCATTTCAGAATGCTCATTTCAACACTACTCAGCAATTTACTGACATCAGTAATATACTTTTATTTTTTAAAGAAATAAATCTTTGTAGCTTAGTTATAAAGAAAGCTTAAAGAAGAAATGGAAGTGGTGCGATGTTGCTTGACGTTCAAATATGTCTCAAAAGCTGCGCATCAGGGGCTGAGGAGATAGCTCAGTGGTCTAAATACCTGCCTGGAAAGCACAAGGACCCATGCTCAGTCCCTTATACCACAGGGCCAGGTAGGGTGAGATAAAGGAATCACTGTGAGTCCAAGCTGCATAAGATCTTTTAACAAGTAAATAAAAAAGATTTTTACAGCTTCTCTAAAAAGCTGGACATCAGAGTTTTGAACAGGGATGCTGGCCTGCAAAACAGGCAACTCAAGGGCAGTGTGCCCCCAGGAGCTGCTCATAGGACAGAGACAGCGGAGGCCGAGGCACCAAATCCCCCTGGGCCTGGGCATATGGGCCAGGGCCTGACCTTTGCGACAACACAGACCAGTTTAGGCTTTCTAGGAATTCAGTACCTCTACCAAATCCCAACTTAATTATTTGGTGTAAAGCATAGGGCCTTTTAAGTTTGTAGCTAGCTGAAGATGATCACATCAGGCACTCCTCCTGCCAATGGCATGTGGAAAGCCTCCAACGAGAGTAATGAGCTGTACCTAAACAAGAAGGATCGTCTCATTAGAGGACTGCAATGTCATTGAGTAAGAAGTCTCTGCAGTCAATAAGCTTGCACTGGCCTTTTCTCTATAAGGTCTCTTTCACATAGACATCAAGCTAACCTGTGTTCATCTTGACCTCAAAATTGAGAGAAAAGCCCAAGATACTGCTTGGTCACTTCAAAAAATTTTATGTGCAGCCAAATGTATGCTTTTATGCATCTTTATTTAATGGCCTCTCCTGGTTACCCAGAAACCTGAGCGCTTTGACACCCAGGCCCCCTGACTGAGAGGCAGCCGTGAAGCAGAGAGGGCACTGGCATTGGTGTCCTGAATTTTCTGTCACTTCACTGCAAATCAAATGCATGACCCACGCTTAAATTCAATTAGCCTTTTTCTATGGTTTCCTTTCTTTGGTTCGGCTGAGTTTATTTTCTGATGATCTACCTCTGTATACATTTCATGATTTCTATGATCTGAAATATTCTGAATTAAGAGGAACCATTTAATCTCAACACTGTATTGCAGAAAATGTGAAATGTACAAGAGAACAGGTTTGCAATCATCATTGCCTCCATACCTATCACACAGCTATAACTGGAGCAGCACCTGCTCAGTCCCATTTTGTCTGTATCCTTACCCAGTTATTCTTCTCCCTAGATTGTTTTCAAGTGCATCTGAGATACTGCACAATGTGACCCATAATTCTTCATTCTCTAAAATAAAAGGACTGAACAATTAACAACTACAATACCATTACCATAACACCCAAATTAAAAATAATTCCCAATGGTCTTAAACTATATCTTTTTCCTTAGCTTGAGTCCTACCATTACAATTTGTTCATATATCGTTTCAGTCTCTCCTGCCATCTGCCAGTGCTCCTGTTCAGACCCTTGTGCCACTGAGCTATATACCTGGTTCTGTTCATTCATTTTGATTTTTCCTTTCAAGTTTATTTGTTGAATAAATAAGTGACTTGTCCTGGAAAATATTAGAGAGACCTTATTTTTCTACGTGTCATCCTCGTTGTCTTTAGTGTTTCTTTTGTCACCTGATGGAGGAAAGCGTGGATACTATATTTGGAGGTCTGAAGAGACTCTACTTCAGGGCAGATTCAGGATTCCTCGTAGGAGGAACATGACATGCAATGCCCTTCTTGTTTTGTTGTGCGCACAGCTGAGGATGACTTTTGCGTACATGCAGTAACAGTATGTATAGAAAAGCGACGTTTGACTTCAACATACTTTTTGAGACAGCTCAGACTACTAGTGATCTTCCTGTTTTTAGCCTCCCTAGTGTGGGGGTAACAGGCGTGTGCCACCACACCTGGACTCCATCACAGGCAGGGGGTGCCTGGGGGCAGAGCCAGCATGTCATGCACTGCCAGGTATCAAAGCCTGGCCCCTGCTCTTACCCAAGCAAGCTCTTAGTCTGCTGAGCTATCTCACCAGCCCTTGAAATTAGTATTCTCAAGAATGCTCAGCAGGCTTCACCTTTCAATAAGGGAGTTCTCTTTGACATAACCCAGATGGCCCTTGACAACTGCCTTCATTTTCTGTATGACAAAAGTCTAGAATTCTCTTGTGTATTTTTTAAACCTTAGGTTATGACCCAAACATTCCTTTATGAACAGGTAAGTTTCATTCTAGTGGGAAAATAATACTCAGAAATAATAGTGTGGGTGAAAAAGTACTTGTGACTACTGGGTTGCTTATTGTTTATGGCTCTTTCAAGTAAAAAATGCATCAGTTTACAGTGATTCTTTCACTTGAAATTCAGGACCACAGAGTTCTAAACCTAGTCTCACATATATTTCCTTTTATTTATGTGCATGTATATGTATTTCATATATACAAGTATATGCATATCTTTCTCTAAAGAATCCACTCTTAACACTAACCTACTTTATTTCTCTCTCTCTCTCTCTCTCTCTCTCTCTCCCTCTCTCACACACACACACACACACACACACACACACCAGTCACAGGTCAACAGTACCTATACTAACTTGTATACTTTGAACACTGAAAACAGCTTAAGAGCATGTTCTACATTTGTTTCATTCTTCATTTCAGATGGACAGATAAATGTGTTCTAAAGACACCCAAATGTGCTCTAGCTTACGCACTGACTCACAGTTACCTTTCCAAATATAAGGTATAAGACTCTTAAGTGTCATTTTATTTTACAGCAATGTAAAACGCGTATGGCTCTGAAAAGAAATATATAAACAAAGTATATTTCACTCTAACACCTATTCTTATTTCCTTCATCTTTCCACAGATATCACTCTACAAACCTGTAGTTTGTGTTTCAAGTTTTAAATAAGCAAATATAGTCATCTGTGTATCCCCCCCCAATAAAATTTGAAGGAGAAGGTAGCATAATATGTAATTTTATCTGCACATTGCTTTATTTGTCTAAACTGTATTCAGTAGAGTAACAGAAGAGCAGGGGCTGGCCAAATAGCTCAGCGGGCAGGCATAGGGGACTGCCATTCTAGCCCTGCTGCTGGGACATGTTGAGACAGCAACTGAAACTGGGTGTGTTGGTGCGGCTGTAAGTCCAGTCTTGGGAGGCTGTAAACAGGTGGATCACTAGGAGTCCAATCTAGTAGTGAGACCTTCCCGAATATATATATATATATATATATATATATACATATATATATATATATATATGTATATATATATATGTATGAAAGAAAGAAAGAAAAAAAAACTGAGTAACATTTTTCCTTTGTTTTTATAATGCAATGGTGTGGATATATTATAGTATATTCAATAATTGCATAGTTGATTAATCTGGATATTGTTTTTAGCTTTTTAAGTTTATTAATTAGTATAAATAGGAAGGTTGGTTAATTCACATTTTTTTGTTAGTTTTAAAAGCTTCTTACTAATGTGTCTTTGTAATAATGCCATAATAGTAACATTTCTGATTAACAGGCTGATGCATATGTAAATTTGCAAAAGAAGCAAATGTTATGATATTGTAAAATATTGCCTCCCAAAGCCTTGTGATGCTTTGCATTCTCACCATCCCTGGAGGCATGCACTGATGATATTGGATGCTTCTAAAGCTTTAAAATTATAAAATAATGTAGGACATGAGGATGCGTACCTGTAATCTAAGCACTCAGGATATGGGTCAGGATGATGGTGAATTCCAGGAGAGTCTGGGATAAATGCATAGAAAGTTCAAGTTCAGCTTGATCTACCTAGCAAGATCCTACCTAAATATATAATTAACGAAATGGCAATATTTCCAGGAGTTTCCTCTTTTCCAGGCTGAGCATGTGCAATAAACACATCTTTTATGTCCACGGCTCATTGTTTTTTTTTTTTTGTCTTTTTGAGACAAGGTTTCAGTATGTAGTTCAGATGGGCCTTGAGCTCACTTTTGTAGCCCAGGCTGGTCTCGAACTCACATTGATCCTCCTGCCTCAGCCTCCCAAGTGCTGGGATTACAGGTGTGCGCCACCACGCCTGGCTCACAGCTCATTATAAAACTCCAAAGCAGGAACTATATGAACAAGAAACTTGAGCAAACCTCAGGGAGACCTCCTTCCAGGTTAATGTTGCTTGAGCTTATTGAATTTATCTAAATGTACATCTCACGTTTCTAAAATTGTATTCAATGGCCTTATCTTTACTAGTACACTGGAAGAGAATGGCTGTTTGTGGTTGCCTAGAGATCCAGAATTAATTTGAAATGTTTATAAGAATTTCCATCAGATAAAAATAAGGCAGTGTGGCTCGATCGTATGTATTAGACCTGGCACCATATAACTTACAGTTCTGCTCCAAGGTCAAAAGTGAGACACAAGATAAGCATTTTGAATGGTTTCAGGACACTGGAGCAGCCCTAATGGCATAACAAAGAAACTCACAAAAGAGGACTTCTAGAACTGCTTCAGAAGGCAGAAAGAATGATAGGACATTTGTGTCCAAAATAATGAGGGGACATTTTGATATGGAGTTGTGGGAACTGCCTTTTATGATACATTTAAAAATAGAAACATTGAGTGTTCTGATCACACCTTGTGTATTAGAAAAGGTAGTTCTGAACTTACTTGAGTCCTGTTTGCATCATTAAATACTATTGTATAATAATTATCTGACAATAAATGTTTATTGTTTCAATTGTTGTTAAATTATAATATTTTTTGTTAAATAATTTTTTAAATTTCAGTGCTTCCTTCTCATTTTTTAGTCTTATTTATTTATGTATTTAGTACAGAATCTCACTACACAGCTCAGACTCATAGTGAGCCTCCTATTTCAGCCACCCAAGTACTGGGATTACTGGCATGCACCACCATGTCTGATTTCGATGGCCAGCATAGCACACCAGGGCCAGGGCTAGCACAGCATGTGGTACCAGTGATCAAACCAGGTCCTTGAGATTGCCAGACAGGTTCTAAGACCACCGAGCTAACTCCTTACGAATTTTGGTAATACCTGTTGCAGTGAGTATAACATATAACACATATAAGAAACTTCAAACAGTACCTGACAAGTAGTAAATCTTCTATAACCTTAGCTATTATATGAGAGCTGATAATCTGATAGCAAGGTCAAGCAAAATGCACACATTTTGACAATAATTTTCATTGAATGTGTTATGTGTCATATAAATCACAATTTCTACTCATAGATAGTTTCAAGGTGATAGAATTCTATTCAATTTTTTTCCCCTTGAGATTTACACATGCTTCTATGTATTGTCCCTGAGATTCTTCCTGGATGCATTATTAGTTAAGATTAGGTTTAGCTGCATATATAGACATCTCAGAATAACACATTCTTAACCACAATAGAATTGTCATTTTATAGTAAAAGAAGTCCAGAGGCATGTAATTCAAATGTGGATCCAGAAAGCCACTAACAACCCAGGTTTCTATGTTTATTTTTCTCTGTCTCCAGTATGTACTTTCTCTCCTTTCAATCATTGCAGGGCCTAAAGTGGCTGCTTGAGACCAGGTATCAGAACTGTACCACAAGATGACAGTAGCTAGAATAACAAAGAGATACAAAGACCACCGTTCCAAGCTACAGGATCTCACCAACCCAGAAGTCCCGTTAGCATCTGTTTCTGAATTTCATTACAGGGTCATTCCAATTGTAATACAGGCTGTATGTGTATATTTTACCCTGGACATTTGCCTGTCTGCCAATGGAACTCACAGTTCTGTTCCCAAAAAGAAACCATGTATAAGGTAGGCATCTAGGTGTCAGTACCACCACACACTTGTATATTTTGGTGACCTCTCCGGTTCTGCACTTCATCGGTGTCACCACCACAGTCCAACTCCTTACATGAGCCATGATCAGTGAAAAGAATCTGGTGGCCTTAGCCCTTACTGTTACAAGGGAGCACAAAATAGTGCCATACTTCAATGTTTTTCACTACCTTTCCCATGACTTTATTGGAACCCTGGCTCTTCCTTTTTCTGATCAAATTCTTTCTAAAAATAGATAACAAATCCTCTGGCAGTGCACTAGGTTTTTAAAACCACTTTCAGTCAACATTTTTCATAATTAGAATTTTTATTTTATTTTATTTATTTTTTTGTCTTGTTTCAGAACCTTTATTTGTTTATTCACTCATTTTTATGGCCGGCTCAGCCCGCCCCAAGGGTAGGGCTGGCGCAGCATGTGGTGCCGGGGATTGAACCGTGGTCCCTGAAGCCGCCCAAGCTTTCCCAATCAGGCGCTTTAGACCACTGAGCCATCCCTCCGGGCCCCTATAATTAGAATTTTTTAAAGACTCTTTTTCTATTATTTTTTACTTATGTTTTTGACTCTTGGTCCTCTTGACTTTCTTAATCTGAATAGTCTCCACTCATGAACCCTCCTAGTTCCTCCTCTGCTTTAGAAATCTGTACATTGTGTCATTATTCATATTTTCAGCTCCATTTTTATGAGCTCAACATGACACAACTACTTTCTTCCAAGGTTCTTTATCATTTTACTCCACATTGAGCTTCTTCCTACCCACTCAGAGTTTGCTTCATTTATTCCGACTTCTGAAAGGTGAGTCTGATGACAAAGTCAGCAGTTGTTCAGCAGACCTACTTTCACAATAAAGAATGTTTCCCCCAATATTCAGATGATCAAGCCCTAAAATTCAGCACAGACAGCTTTTATACCATTGGCACACACTAAAACGGGAAAACCATCAGGGCAGGTATGAGAGGAAAGTCGGGCAGTGCAAGCATTACGCGGTAATGTATTAACAATAGCTGGTATAATGAACCAAAAAAGAGCCTGGCAAAACTCCCAGGTACTCTTCATAGAACAGTTTCCATCACTTGCTTTGCCTGTGAAAACCATAACACAGTATGCCACATTTACTTGGGGGTGGAGAGGTTGGTCTCCATCCAAAGAGTGGTGTGGTGACCCTGTGCATAGCTCTACAACTCACCATAGGCCTGAGGTCCTCCTTGTTAGGGCGTATGCAGCTCTGCGAATGAGCCCAAGAGCCTGATTATGTTCTACAGAAGGAAGTCCCATATCCTTTTCCCAGCAAAGTTTACAGGATTCTCTCTGCCAGCTACACAAATTCATCTTGTAGGAAAAGGCAACAGCTTTTCTTTTTATATCTTGTGGTTAGACTTTTCTGCTGGAAAAGTTAAGACCAAGATAAAGCAAGACCTATATTACAAAACAAAATGTAACTTTTTTATCTGACTCAGTCAGTCAGATCCCCTCAGAATTTACCCTGAAACAAAGTCTAACCATGAGGTATTAATATGCTGAGTTGTAAAAGACTCAAGTCGACAGCCTCCAGTAATACCAGATGAGTTGATAATCCACCACTGTTATGGACTATTGCACTTTGTATACAGCTACTTTCTGTATACAGCTACTTTCTGACAATGAAAAGAAAGATCTGCACTAATGATGTTTAAACAAGAAATCATGTCTGCATCTTGTACTCTAAACAACTACAATGAAGACAACAATATACAATGTATTAATCATTGTAAAAAAAAATACCAAAATAAAAGACAATGGCATGGGCTTCTGTTTTCCTTCTGAGTGGTGCAGGATGTCCTCCAGAGGAAACTGCAGGAGAAGCATTTATCTCGTGATAGAGTCTTAAGGCTAGCCAGGACCTCACAGCTGACCTTCAGAAGATCACATGGGGTAGAAGATCCTATGGGGCAGAAGTCTCACAGTAACAGAATGGTCACCTCAAACTTGTCTCTGGCTTTAAATCTTGAGCTCTGAAACACAACGTGGTACCCATTTAGAATGTTAATGATCATCCTGCCTGCTGAGGAGTCAAAGCATCTGCTGTCAAGCCTTCTGAATATGCAAGAATGTACATGTTAACTAAATGACACAGGGCAAGACATGGAGGGCAGAGACAAACTGTGGCCGTAGCTTCTGAAGTATTTTGGTCTGGGTATCAGAACCACGCAAATGGCTCGCAGCATACCCAGGAGGAGAGGTCCTAAGGATGTGTGAGTGCAGTTGCACCGCTGGCGTGGGCCAGACATGCCGCCCACAGCCTCCAGCATGAAAAGTGCGATGGATCTGCTCAGTGAGGATTTCAAAATCTTAGTTGGTTTGGAGAATATTTCTGTCTAGTCACACGCCTTACAAAGTCTATGCACAGGTTTATTTCCACAAGTGGGATTACCTTTACTCATACACATTGATTGAGCTGTTCTAAGTTACAAGTCATTGCAAAAGAAATTATCTAAGGAAGAGTATAAGAGTAAAATGAACCGATCAGGAATCTCCCCAGTGACCTAAAGCAATGCCTCTAACAAGAATAGAGCAGAGGCCTGTGTGGCAGCGGACAAAAGCATCCAGGCAGCTATTAAACTGCAGGCTGGGAAGTCAGAACGTCAGCAGGTGACGATGGAAGAGGTGCATGTTCTCTGGGCCCATGAACTGGCCAGGAAAAATACTGATAGCACTTTAAGCTGTCTCCATGGGGCTAACCTGTGGAGTAGAATAAGCACATCTGTGCTAAAATGTAACATATTTGCCACAATGATAGAACTTTCATTACATTTCTTCTGTGTCACAGTTAATTTTTACTCATTGCTGGGATGAAATATCTAACATCCAAATTTAAGGAAGGAAAGGTTTATTTAGCTTAATATTTGTGAAGGTTTCAGTCTATGCTGGGCTGGCTCCCAGGAAGAGTGGCTCATGGTGAAGGGCAGCAGTTCATGGCAACAGAAAACAGCAAAGAACAAAGGTGCCACCTTTGTTGTTAGCAGTGCCACCGCTAGCCAGCCTCTCTCCCCTCCTTATATTATATGCAAGCTATCCTGGGCCTGCTAATGTAGAGTTCACACCTTGTCCGTGCCTTATTCTTGCACAGGAAGGGGATGCTTACAAACGAAGAATCCTGGCTCCCCGCTGAGTCACTTTATTAAACTTCTGCACTTCTCAAGTTGACACAGTGTATCACCCAGTCCACTCTGTGGCCTCACTTACTCTACAGATAGTTTCTTCCTGTCACCAGCATGAGACTTGCCAAGTTTGTTACTCTTGTACAGTTTCCTGAGCCACTTCAGGTTCACACTGAGCCACTTCAACGGGTTATCTTCTGTGGAGGTCACAGTGGGTGGCATTAAATCAACTCAACTCCGGGGTTACAGGGAGGCCTACTTTGCCCAGAGTATCAGTCTTGTCATAATGAGTCCTCTGTGTTGTTATTTGTCTGGAAATAGCCTCTTAAAATATCCCAAAAAGGTATAAGCCAGGAGTTAGAAAAGTTCTCTAGAAGGAGTGCCCTGGACAGCCTCAGGGTTTCTTCTCCCACAGTGTTCGGCTCACCTCATCAGAGTATCTACCAGTGCACCTGAAGTCCATGAGCACGTGAAAAATCTCCCATTTGAGAGTCTTAAAACCAGATACAACTACTATTTAATTGAGTTAATAATATTCGTGCAGAGCTAGGGAAGCTCAGTGCTCTAAGGACTTGCTGACAAGCACAGGGACGTAGGTTTGATCTTCGGTGCCACATCCTGTCCTGGCCCCACCTTGGGTACATGAAGCTGGCCACCGAGACCCAGACATGATGGCGCACACCTGTAATCCCAGCACTGGGGAGGCTGAAACAGGAGATTCACTAGGAGTCCAACCTGTCAGTGATACACTGTACCAAATACATAAAAATTTTTAAAAAATTTGTGTATAGCCAGGATGAGTCATTTTTTGTCAACATTTGGCTTCAAAGAAAGATCACCTTGTTCTAATTTATACCTCCTCCCTCAATTAATTTTGAGTCTCCAGAATTTTTTATTAATAAAAGATATCCAGCGTAACTGTTTCGTGGTGCCTCCTTGCCAAATTGTCCCAGAACACTATGGACTTTTTCATTCTAAGGTTTTCATTCTGTAAAAGGATGGCATGTGGTGAATTGGAATCAAAGAAAACCAGAAAGCCTGACTGGTACATGAGTACTGCTCACCCTGGAGCTGCAGCTGGAGCCATGGCTGCGTGGTTTCACACAGTGTCATCTATTCTGAGCCTTTTGTTTTAGGCAGCTCAGCCCACCCTGAGGGTGGGACTGGCCTGGCCTGTGGTGCTGGGGATGGAACCTCGGTCTGCTGTGCCTGCCTAAGCTTGCCTAAGCAGACCCTTTAGACCACTGGTTGAGTATAGCTTTTAGATTAAAAGTAAGTGCCTCTATACTAAGAGTAGATCTTCTGAAAAATCCCTGGAGAAATAAAAGTATTTCTTTTATTAATTCCTGCTTTTAGCATGTAGTGATCATATTCACTGTGGGGGACTGTACGTGTGTGTGACACATCTTCATTCCTTCTCTGTCCCTGTCCCCTTGCCCCCCTCTGTCCTTCTTCCCCTCCCAAGTTGCAGGAGCTCTATTTCCCTTTTTCCTTCAGTGCTTCTTTTTTGAAAATCTCTTTTCCTCCCCACCTCTTGCATTCCCCTTTCACTTAAACAAGTTCTTCCTGCTTCCTAATAGCTTTCTTCCATTTGGCTCCTTATTTATACTTCAGGTCTCTCACATGAAAGAGATAATATAATATCTATCCTTGTATGCCTGATTTATTTCACTTGAGATGATAGTCTCCAGGTGCATCCATTTACCTAAAATTGTTTCAAGCACAGCTATCCATGTACTGTATATAAATATCACATTACATATAAATACCATGTATCGGTTCATCTGTGGGTGGACTTACGGGCTGACTCCAAGATTTAGCTCTTATAAATTGTGCTACTATAAACATGGGTATGTATACATCACTGTGGCAGGATGACTTTATCTTTTAAGATGCTTAGAAAGGCAATACATGGGTTAAATGGAACCTCTAATTTCAATTCTTTGAAGAATCTCCAAACTGCTTTCCATAGTGATTGTACTGATTTGCCCTCTCACCAGCAAAAGAGAATGGTTCCTGTTTCCCTGCAACTTTGCCAGTGTTTGTTGTTGGTTAATTTCTTGATAATAGTCTTTTTTTTCTGGCATAAGATAAAATCTCAATGTTGTTATAATTTCCATTTCTTGAAAGGCCACTTGCGTTGAGCATTCTTGCATGTATATATTATCATACTTGTCTCCTCGGATTCATTATTATTCCAATTTCCATGATTATTTCTTCCTCTGAGAAGTATCTATTCACTTCACATGCGCACAGGGTCTTTCTATCTGGAGGTGTCTAAATTTTTGAATTCCTTATATGTATTAGATATTACTCCCCTGAAGAGTAACAAGCAAAATGTTTTGAGGGGAAATAAAAGGACTTCTTGAAGGTTATTGTTTTTTATATAAAAGAAGTCTATGCACATATTAGTCAGAAAATGTGTAATAATTACAAAAATATTATTTTGCTTCTTTTAAATCATTGGGGTCTGGGGAGATAGCTCCATGGCACAAGTGCCTGCCTGGCAAGTGCAAGGTCATGAATCTGAACACCGGTCCAGCCAAAAAATAAAAATAAATCAAAACATTCATCTTTTGTATCTTTTGTTATATAGGTCTTGCTTTGACTTGCCCTTGATCACCCAGCAAGAAAGCTTAATTAGAAGACATAAAATGCAGAGCTAGATTGGTGAGATGAGCTGTAGGAGGCTTAGATTCAATAGCCTCCAACATTATAAGCTTCACTGGTGGCCCACTGCAATTGTGGAACATTGGACTGTGTATGCATCTGCTTCCTCTTAATTCAAAGAGAATAATTTTTTTTTTCTTTCTTTAGCAACATCAATAGGAAGGTGGGTCATGCCCACACTCTGTATAACTGTTGTGAGGACAATGTGCAGTGTGTCAACTGTTATAAAAGAAAAAAAATAATGTTTATTGAAAGTGTTAATGTTTAACTGTTTGATCAGTTTTATACACAGATATCTATTAATCTAAACCGATCTGATGATGAAAATATGTAATATAACCATTGTTAAATTTTTCTGGTTTTGAAATTCTGTACTATATGTAGAAAAATAAATAAATAAATAAATTTTAATTAAAAAATAAAAATAAACCATAACACTGCTATATGACAGGTGTTGAGTTTTTAACTCAAGGCCTCCTCGGTCAATATATTGCCTTAGTTATTTCACAGGGTTCATTATTATTCTGTTTTCAGATGAGGAGCCTATACTTGGAACAGAGGAAGAAAACTGATCAAAGTTACACAGGTATAAGGAATGGAATAATCGGGCCGTGGCTGGAGTTTTACCAATCCACAGTGCTTTTTTGCCCTGCATGAACAACAAGTCCCAATGGCTTGCTGCCAGGAGGTCTCCCTGCCTGATTCAGACTTCATCAACAGTGGAAAGTCGCCTTCCCAGGAGAGCAGAGGCCTCCGCTTGCTGTCTGTGTTGCCAAATGAAATGCAAGGACACTGAGGACAAAGAACCTGTGTCCTCTTCTCCCTGGAGCATAGCCACCAAAGTGCCTGTGAGCAGAGCCCCATTCCGTGCCTGCCAAGGCTGGGGAGAAAGTGGCATGGTATGCAGGTGTGGGAGAGGGGAGAGGAGCGGGGAGTGCGGTGCAGGCGATGAGTACGTGGAGTCGTGCATCTTCCGTTTATGAAACACAAAGGCAGACTGGGAGCTCCTTTCCACGAGAAGGTCAGGCACCCCACGCAGGAAGCCCACCTCGTTGTTGAACCCTCTACCAAGCTATGTTCATGAATCTGAGAGACCCTTCTGCCATGACAACATGGAAAACTGTCCTCACCTTCTGCTGTCACCTGCCAGAACCCCGACCTGCTGGAAGCTTCATGTAGTCTGTCTCTATGCAGCTCCAAGGAAGATCACTTGTACACCATTGATTTTTTTTTTTTTTTTTTTCCAGGATTACCTGGTAGTTTATCTGCTGCTGATGCAAGAGGGATATGGAGTTTTGTATATTTCATCATTTTCAGCATACTGGCAGCACTGGGTATTTCCTTCACCAGCAATTTTTGTGTGTTTTCTGCCCTCCTCCCTCTAGTTCTGAGGCAGATTTCCTTTCTTCTGATAACACAGACAAGGAACACGGTATTGATCTGATTGCACTGTAGCACTCTCCTGAAATACTGAAACCCAATTACCTCACTGGGTGTCGTACAGTACATTTAGGAGAGCCTTACAAAAAGAGTCTGTCAAGTGTTTTATAAGACAAGACACTACAAAAAAGATGTTACAGATGCTTCTCTTGCTATAGTCTAGTAAGGTCATTTTTTTATTAGTGCTCCTTACCAAGGCAAAGAGTGATGAGTGTGGAAACCATAGAAACATACTATGGCCAAACTGACGTTGCTTTGAAACACCAGTGGCTCACACTGTGGAGGACTCCATGGGACCCATCAAGATGCCCTGGACTTTTGTCCAAAAGTCCTTTTGGATGTGCACTTAGATGCAAGTTCAGCCACCAGCGCCCTGGGAGAGCTAACTGAAGCAGAAGCAACACAAATCAATAGGTTTTCCCTAGAATTAACTAAATGATACCACAAATTGCACATCACCCTGGATCAATTTCACTCAAACAAATCCCTAATGTTATGAAGCGCATGTAAGGATTCCTAAATATTGAAGACATGTTTTGATTCCTAAATATTTTTAAAACTTTATATGAAAATACACATGGTCAGAGAGCTGTCAGTGAGATATCGCTCTCAACCATGGTCATCTCATGCTTGTTCCTGCCACAGCAAAGGAATAAACAAATGAACCAACAACTGGACTTTGCCCAAAATGACTAAAAAAGACTGTTAGGGTGTAGCAAATGAGTGGTTCTCTGCATAGAGCACAGAGACTCACAATGCTGCCCTAGGGAGAGGAACTGAACACCCCCTATCTGCCTCCCTTTACCTCATAAAGGCCAGCTCAACAGCAGGAGGGTGTTTTCTATGCTGCAAAAGGAAACGGGAGCTCATGGCAGCCCTCATCGCCATTGAGGACACCCCTGACCTTTGCTACTACAGAATCCTGCAGTTCCCACAGGCCCTGAGCTCAGCTCAGGGTGCTGCCTGGAGTTCTCACAGCTTCACTGGACTGGAGATGGAGCTAAGCACAGGGAACCCCAGCTACCACTCTGAGGTCTGCCCTTATCAAAGAGGAGCTGCCTGGGGCCAGGAGCCACTGCTTTTCACCATCCTGAGGCTCTGACACCATGGCTCCAGGCTCATGTACGTGTTAATATACTGTTCTCCAAGGAACAGTACCAAGGAGAAAGCTTCCTAGAAGATGCCGCGTCTTCATGTCCACCATTCTCATAGCCACTTGGAGCCAAGGCCTGGTGTGTTAGCCATCACACACACACACACACACACACACACACACAAAGCCCAGGCTCACGTGGAACTTTGCTCTGAGGTACCAGGTGCCTGGCACAATGAAGACACTCTCCCCAGGTCGGCAGAGCATCTGCACACTCCCAGTACCTGAACAGACTATGTGCTCCATCCCCAGAAAATTGGAGATTTGGCATTTGTTGGGAGCAGATGCCCCACTGGCATTCCATCCTGCGGACAACAGATGCACCCTCCTGGGAGGAGACTACACACTTGGGCTGGTGAAGCAGCTGTGCCCCTTAGAACCTGAGCTAATCAAGCACCCTAGCTTGAGGGCCTTTCAGCGTGGGCTCAGTGCAGCAGTCAGGACTCTGGTGCTGGAACCTGATGGTGCTTGGCTCTTCAGAGAAATGCAACATTGGTTCTTCTCTAATGCTCCATCCTCTGGGCCAAATAGTGACAGAGCCTTTCTTCTCTGCACCTGGACTGGCCCTCCAGAATGTGAGCTGCTGAGCTATTTTACCCCTCCAGGGACCAAGGACAACACTGCAGAGCCCAAGCCACATCTGCCCCCCATCATTGTGGAGTCCTTGACGCCGCTCCACTCAGAACCTGAACCATGCATGAGCGTATCCTATTCCTCCAGAGCCCAGTCTCATCCCTGAGTGGAACCTACTTCTTTGCTGCCAAAGTTGCCACTCTGCTCGGATCCTATGCCATGCTTCTTAGGATCTGAGCCTCTGAAACAATCCTTCCTCTCTTCACTTTACTAGTGCAGCATTCTGATTCCTGGGGCCAGAGTCACAGGCAAATGACTCAAAGTAGCAGTCCTTGGTTTGGTGGGGGAGCTGCCTCCACACAAGCCCAAGAGCGAATTTGCTCCTAAGTGACAGGCTGTGCAACAGTGAAACACTGAACCAAACCCCCTGGTCTGCTCTTGTTCTGAGCACCACTGTGACTGCTTGTGTTCTTCACCAGACCCAAGAGGAATCCCTCAGAGAACATCTCTTGGTGATGGAGAATGTGAGGACAGGAGAAACAACAGTACCTACTGAGAATCCTTCCAGTTTACTTTCTGTCACTGCTGCCACGAACTCACACAGCCTCAGCCGCTGATAACCACAAAGAAGCTGAAACGAAGCTACCCTGCTGCACCCACCCGAAGCAGCATCCTGGAGCCCACCCACGGGTGTGAGTCTTGGCTGAGGAAAGCCACAACTGTTCTCAACACATGAATGCAGGGACACCAGAGTTAATGAGAAGCAAGGAAATACGACACCACAATAATTTCTCAGCAAACTGACCTTCTGTCCTACAAAACTGGAAATTTATAAACTTCCGGAAAAGAAATTCAAACTAATGATCTGATGGAAATTCAGTGAGATACAAGACAAAATAAATAAATTGAACAAAATCAGGGGAAAAATTGTGATATGAGTAAGAAATTCAACAAAAAGATATCATTAAAAAAAGAAAAAAAACCAAAAACAAAAAGCAAGTCAACCTGGAATCGGAGCTACAGAACCCAATAAATTAGTTAAAGACAGACATGAGAGGTTCCACAGCAGACTACATGAAACAGATTGAAGCATTCCCGAGCTTAAAGAGAGAGCTTTTGAAGTAATCTGGTCAGGAGGAAAATAACAAAATGAATAAAATAGAGCAAGGAGGATCTGAAGAATGGGATGGGATCCCATCAGGCATTGGAGAGGTGCAGACTCAGAACAGGCAGCAAGATACGCAAAGCTTCTTTAAAGAAGCAGTCATGGAATGTGCCCTGAGTTCAGAAAGACGAGCGTACAGGTTTATGAAGGGTGAAAAACTTCAAACACTCAGCCCAGAGGGCCTCTGTGAGGCGCTTGTAATGAAGTTGTTAAAAGTTGCAGAGGCTTTTAAAGCAGTATGAGAAAGCATCACATACAAGGAAATTCTATTAGACTTTGAGCATGTTTCCCAAGTAAAGATCCTTGCAGGCCAGCAGAGGGTGGGGTGATATACTCAAGGGACTAAAAGAAAAGAAAAACTGCTGATTATTATTGTTATTATTATTATTATTATCATTATTATTAGCCCAACCTGTACTTTATTGTCACCAATACCAGGTGTCTGCTTAGGTGGGACTTCCTGCCTTAGCTCCCATACACTGTATGAAGGCTGGGACCCTTTTCTGAAGTATTTCAGAAACTCAATAATATTATAATCAGCCATGTGATCCTACAAAAGCAAAATAAAATCATTCCTAGAAAACTAAAATCTTAAGAAATTCATTTCCCCTGGACTAGTCTTACAAGACAGTCAAGAGAGTCTGAAGTTGGAAACAAAACGGTGATGACTACTATAATGAAAAACACGGAAGTAGAAAACTTACTGGTAGAAGTATCATAATCAGAATATTCTGTTCCTGTTGTGTGTAAATCTTTCAAATCTCTTGTAAGAAGGTTATAAGTTTATGTGGAGGACCGCCTGACCAGCTCTCCTTGAAGGAAGAGTGACTGTCTCTATTTTGACTGAGCCTGGCCCTATTTCCTTGTATTGATATGTACAGAGCTGGCTAAGACTTCTGTTTATCCTTTCAATTGGCCTTAAGCAATGTATATTGGTCTACCTGAGGTGCTGGTGACAGTCTTTGAAGGTGGCATACATGTTCCCCTGGTAAACTACACCTGCTGCTTCTTAATGTAAGCCAGATCCAGACAGGACAAAGAGCTAGTGCTCTGTGCTGCCAGCTGAGAAGGAGCCTGGAGACAGAGGCTATGACTTCCTGTGCCTTGAAAGACTACATCAAAGCTGAAGCACCAGACTGCCCAAAACATTAGATACTATCTCAATAGCATCATGCAGATTACTCTCTCTGTATACCCTCTCTGCATATGGCAGAGGTTAAATGTAGGCTGCCACCTAGCTCACTTCACAGTATTCACCTACCTCTCACAATTCTCAGTCATTCCTCTTCAAGACACTCCATTGAATAAAACCAAGTGAGGCCCTGTATCACTCTCTTTGTTCCAGAGAACCATCTTTGTGGCTGGACTTAGAGCCCCTTGGCTGCCCAATAATTATAAATATGTTTTAGTGTCTTTATTTTCGCCATGGGTTTCATGGGAAGTGGTAGGCTGGAATTACCTTAGTGAGATTCAAATAATGTAACTTTGGGATTGCAAATACTGGCTTCTTGGATCAAAACAAGGACTGAAGAGGGCACTCCTACAGAAGTGGTCAAAAATAACTATGGCTATAGAAAATTTTTTGTTAAGGAGTATATAATATAAAAAATATAAATTATATGGGAGAATAAAGTCTAGAACAGAGGTGGCTAATCTGTGACACGCGTGCCATAGAGGGCTGTTGTCATGGAAAGCTCCAAAAGCTTTACATCACTGGCCCAGAGTCTTTATGTGCAATTTAACTTAAGTGGTTACTAGCTTAAAATGGTCTATTTTAACTATGTTTTGTGTGCTCCCTGGGAAAACCTCAAAGCAAAACATTGCAACAGATGCATGAATGAAATAAAGGACTCAAAGTTTAACACTACAGAGAATTATCAAATCTCCAGGGTAGACAACAAAGGAGGAAAGAGTCTAAAAATTATAGTTTCTCAGCAAGATGGTTTAGCAATCTAAAGCACCTGCTTAGGAAAGCTTAGGCAACCTCAGGGAACGAAGTTAGATCCCCAGAACCACATGCTGTGTCAGCCCCACTCCTGGCTGAGCCGGCCATTAAAAAAAGGGCCCGGCGGGATGGCTCAGTGGTCTAAAGCACCTGCTTGAAGAAGCTTGGGCGGCTTCAGGGACCGCGGTTCAATCCCCGGCACCACATGCTGCGCCAGCCCTGCCCTCAGGGCGGGCTGAGCCGGCCATAGAAAATGAGTGAATAAACAAACAAAGGTTCTGAAACAAGAAAAAAAAAAAAAAAAAAAAAAAAATATATATATATATATATATATATATATATATAGTTTCTTATTTTTTAAAAGGTATAGTATCATAAAGGACTTTTTTTAATAAAAGACATTTTATTCAAAGTCAGGATCACAGAATATTCTCTGTGTTATCTCAATTGGACAACAGCCATTAGAGCTAAAGATATTTCTAAGATGTATTTTTAAAATAGCCAAAAAAAAAAAGATAATTACAATATCCAGTACAGTTATGTTAGAGTTTATAGGTACCTAGAATTTTAATAAATGTTTGCATTTGTGAGAATTCCCGTGTTTTACATGTAATAGTAACTTTTGCCAAAGATGTTTGTGAAGACAATGAGAAATATTTCTAGAGGCAACTGGGTGACTCTTGTAAGCAAATCTTTTACTACAGTAAGCTCAAAATTAAAAATCAAGTCTATTAGTGAAAGCATTACACTAAATCCTTAAGCCAAGGAACAAATGACTCTGTTATTTGTTTTCTCAAACTTATCCCTGACAAAAGAGGTAGAGTTGGGAATGTTTTGAAGTGATACCATCATCTTGCACAAGGCTGGCTATTCTGTATGCAGAGAATGCTTTGGAGAGAAGAAAAGAAATCAGCAGATGTCTCAGGCTTTCCTCAGCTAATGACCATTTTTCTGTCAAAATGGACAGCATTGTCCAGCACAGTTTCTTTGTCCAATGCTGATCAGCTCTGTTGAGTTACGTCACACAGCTAAACACTGCCATAAGCCAGTCTTCACTCTCTTCCAGAAGTCATGGGAGAATAAGTTAGAGCAACATGGCTTGATCAAAAGCAAGGAAGTCTGAAGACACTGGTCAGGCATCAGTCACTCACAGGAAGGTCTCTCAGAAGACATTTCACCCTTGGCACAGACTTCACTCATGTGTTAAAAGAAACAGCAAGTTCCCTTTTTTGGTCCAAATCATCTCTTTTGGCATGGAGTTTGATTTACTCACTTTAGTTTCTCCTAAAAATTTTACATGGCTTATCACTTCCATTCTTGAGAATACAGAATGTCTAAAGTGAATTAGGGAAGTTAGGTTTAATGAGGAATCAAAGTCACTTAAGGAATTTGCAAAAGGGCTGGCCAAATAGCTCAGCAGATTCAAGAGCCTGCCTAGGCAGACTGAGTGGCCAGGTTGGATCCCCTCCCGTGGGCCCTGCCCCCAGGGCACACTGAGACAGTGATTGAGATTGGGCCTGGGGTTCCTGCCTGTAATCCCAGCTCTTTTATAATCTGTTCAAAGGAAGAACAAAGAATAGCACTTGCCTTTCGTCTGAAACTTTCCCTCCTTGATGTCAGTTTAGTCATTTATTCTCAGACTATACTCATGGTTATTTCTACATTAAAGATAGAGAATGGCCCAGCGGGATGGCTCAGTGGTCTAAAGCGCCTGCTTGGGAAAGCTTGGGTGGCTTCAGGGACCACGGTTCGATCCCCAGCACCACATGCTGCACCAGCCCTGCCCTCGGGGTGGGCTGAGCTGGCCATAAAAATGAGTGAATAAACAAAGGTTCTGAAACAAGAAATAAATAAATAAATAAATAAAATAAAAAATCTTAAAAAAAAAAAAAAAAGATAGAGAATGAAGGACCAGATGTAAAGCTTGCTGCAAGAGTGATGAATGAGAACAACTGGATGATAATTTACACATGCACACCTCTCTACTGTTTGATGAGAAAAATAAAGAGATTCAGAAAAATCTGTAAAAGATCCACTGTGAACAACTTTCACTAAGATATATAAGTCATGAAAACATTTTGTTTGTTTGTTTGTTTATTTGTTATGTATTTGATACCGGGACTTACTATGCAGCTAGGACGTGCAGTGATCCCCCTGTTTTCAGCCTCTCCAGTGCTGGAATTACAGGAGAGCACCACCACACCCAGCCTCAGTGGCCAGCTCGGCATGTGGCATGTGCTGCTGAGGATCGAAGCCTGGTCTCTGCACTTGCCTAAGCAGGCTCTTTAGACCACTGAACTATATCACTGGCCCTATGAAAGCATTTTAAGGTGTTACTAATTTTTAAAAATTTGAATACATTTAATTAGCAATTAAAAGGTAGATTAAAATAAATTTTTATTAAAATTGATGCTGGCTGTTCAAAGTACTTTTAAATGTATAGCAAGATGCTCTCTCATAAAAAGTTATAAAATTAAAGCATTGGAGTAACATTTTATATGAATGAACTGGCAATAAATGAACACGACCATCAGTCAAGATTGGGAGAACTGCCATTGTCGTCTGTCACTGATGAATCTACAGTTTTGTAGAAGTTCTAGAGAAAGCAACTTGAGCCTCTCCATAAAAACTAGATGTTGGGGCTGGGGAGATAGCTCAGGGGCACAAGTGTTTGCCCGGCAGGTGCAAGGTCCTGAGTTCGATCCCTGGTTCCACAAAAAAAAAAGAAAGAAAGAAAAAAAAACCAGATGTCCCCTAAGTGGAATCCAGTAAGTTTCACTTTTAGGAAATGTTTCTATCAAAATACTCATACTAGAGCAATTTATGAACAAAGACTATTAATTGAGGTATTTTGCTTTTATACACCAGGATTGTTATAATGAGATACAAATAAATATATATCATTTAAGAAAGAGACAAAGCAGGCCAACAAATAAAAATTCATCTGGTTCAAATTTGGTGATAAGCTTAAGTTCAGAGCACCATGTGAAATATAATTCTACTTACACAAATATGCATATCAGTGCACAGAGTAACTCTAAGGGGTTATAGCTTTTGTTAGGAAGCTAATAAAAGTGATCCAGTAGAGGATAAAAACAGAAACACAGAATGCCACCCTCAGATATGACCTAGACTCAAAAGAGAAGATGAAAAATAATTTAAGAGATAAAAAAATGGAAATAAAAACTAGAAAGAAAAGGACAGAATGAAACATAAGTTTCTATACACAGTGAATTCAACAACTCAGTGAAATGCTTACTCTTAGAAAGGCAATTGGCCTTAAAGGACAATTATTCTCTCATTTTTATAGGACTTCCAGAGTTCAAAAGCATTTGCCCAGAGTTCGTGCCAAGAGATCTATATTTCAGAACTTGAGCACAGGCTGACTCATTGTCTAATGATGGAAAAGCTATTTCATCTTTTCATATTTTTCTATTTATTCTTTACACAGTTTTTACAAGACCTAATCACCTTCCAAATCAAATGGAATGCTGAACAGCAGGATTTTATTTTTTACAAAAACGATTTACTGCATCACTATAAGTAGTTTCCTTAGATGGGATCTTTAGAAAAAAGGAGACCATTGTAAATGTCTCTCCTTTCCCTTCTCCCTGCCTCGTTCCCTTCTCATTTGAACACTTTCTTCCCATTCCCCACTTTCTATCATACATTTCAGTCCTTATTTACACTCAGGTTTCTCACACCAGAGAAAGCACATGAGTTTTGCACATGTGTGTCCAATTTGTCTCACTGAAGAGCATGGTCTGATCTTTTTAATTCAAATAATTTTTAAGCCATTTCTTTGGTTTGTGTTTTCCCTGAGTTCATATAGCTTAGTTGATTCTCATTTGGCTTTTTGTTGACAGCTCCAGCACATATTCAGCTGTCAATGCAGTGAGTTATTTAACCTTTGACCTCTGCTCATCTAATCCACGTGATGCCCACAGGCCCCTGCTGAGCTACCACAGGGCACTTCTTATGCCTCCATGGCATTTGTCTTTTGCACTCCCAGGCTCTCTCTCACACTGTTCTGAGGCCAGGAGCTGCTGTCAGCTCTGATCATCTTGTGATTCTCACTGTAAACATACTGTGGCATGCGTTTCCATAATAAAATTTTATCTAAACTAGACCAAATGTTAAAGATCAACTGAGCACATTTTTGACTTCCCCTTAGATTCTAATTCATGTTCCAGTTCATGAGTTTGTTTTGTATTTGTTTACGGGGATATTGCCTTAGTAGAAAAGAGCTCCAATAATCTACCTATCTGACTCCACTGCCTTGGCATCTTTATTGGGAATGGATTGGATTCAGGAAGTTTGAAATTCTCATTTCTCCAAAATTAGGTAACCAAGGTCACGTATCACCTTGGCAGCCACTCCTTTAATCTGTCTCTTTGTGCACACTGTCCTCCTTCCTCTTGGTTAATCATCAGTACATTTCTACTACCCTAATGTCAAAGGGCTTTGGGGCAATTCTTTAGGATATTGACTTACACATGATAACCAAAACCTCAGAGAGTTCCCCAAGAATACAAAAGGGACTTAAGTAAAAGCTTTGATTCCTATTATGTAGTTTCAAATAATTTATAATATAATTAATTGTGGAGATCAGACATGAATTCTGAATAGTTGATAGCAATACATGATGTTGTTAAATAGCACATAAACAAAAATATCATTGGGAAACTTAATTGTATAGCAATCACTTCATATGAGATAAACATGAAAGACTTCTTGGACCATTTCTATTGAATTTTAAAGGAAGGTAGCAATTAGGCAATTGAATGAAGAGGACAGACATTATCAGTGATAGAGGAGACATAAACCTATGAGCAAGATTATTTTAAAGTTAAAAATTGTGTGTGGGTGCAGTATAACACACACTGGCTGGGATGGAGCCATTTTAGATATGCACGTCATGGAGTTTTCCCGACTCAGACAGCTCTTTCTAAAATTACTCAGCTCACAGCCTTCTGCTGTGAGGGGAAGCCCAGGCCCAGTATTTTGGGGGGTAGACTTAGGGCACTAACCTAGAAACAACCAAGCCAATTAGGAGAGGAGTGTGCTGACATTATGGCCTATGCCCAGAAGAGGCGCGAGTACCTAGCTCTGCTATGGAAATTGGCCATGTGATCGCTGAGAGGACCAGAAGCAACACATGGAAAGACCCTACGAGGTACGGCCCTCCACTTACACTCTTTAAGACTGGAGATTTGTTTGAATGTAATTGTGAAAATTGGAAACAAATTCTGCATAGCTGATAGAAAACAATAAGTGTTGTTAAAGAGTACATGAATTAAAATGTCATGAGGAAACTTAATCATATAGCAAAGTCATAGATCCCACAGGTTTATGAGTGAAATGAGTAAGAAAAGAAATATGAGGCAAATCCGTGGTCATTTCTTACTTTCAAAAATCCCATATAAGTGCAATTCACACTATATAGCAGATAGTTGCTCGCTCCCCTTAGCCCTATACGATTTATGTAAAAAGCAACAGCCATTTTTATGTCATTGTGATATCTCTGCTACTTTGGTAACAACAACAGTGACAAGAACTAAGCTGTCTGCCTATCCAAGTTACTGAGACGCAGGAGAGAAAATGCTGTGACACCGTGAGGACCGTGGGAGCCCTACGACTGATCGATAGTTCTTGCAAGGGCCAGTGGCCCTCTTCATCTTTTCTGTGAAGACATGTATATTGTTTTTATGCCACACATGTGGGTTAGGGAAAAATATTGCAGGAGACTTTTTTTTTTTCCTTAGGGGAGAGGGTACTAGATTGCAATTGATTACATTTTAAGCACTTTAAAAATTGCTTGTCATTTGAAATCCTCTAAAACAAAATAATAGCAAGTAGAAAGCAGCAGCAATACCCAAAGCCCACGCCTCAACAAGCTGTCAATCACTGAGGCATGGACTTACCTCTATCCAGGCACCTGAAGCCACTAGAGATATCTGGAGGCTAAAGGCAGCAGGAAGATTATTTTACAGCAAGACTGAGAAGAAAGAAGGAGCCAGAGAGAGAAGCCAGGGACCAGCTGTTTCACAAGAATGACTGAGAGGAGAAAAGCTAAGTGCCCCAGTCCGCTCAGGCCAGGCCTTCAGAGGCCTGCTTCTTTCCTGGTGCCTGGCAGGAGTCTTGCTTAGCTTCAGATCCTTTCACCTCTTTGTGCCACTCACCTGAGGTCCAGCAGAGCCTATCACTTGGAGCACAAGCCCCAGCTGTGCTCTCAAGCATCCTTTACTTTTGTCCTATTATCACTTTGAAAGTAAAATTTTTATTTCTCCGAATCTTCTCTGTCTGGAAAACCTTCTGGTTTTGGTTTTGCTGTTCCACCATCTATTCAAACCACTTGAAAAGACTTCATCTTTCCAAACATGATCTTTTCATGATAGTTCTTTTCTTAGAATCTTACAGTTATTCTTGATTGCTTCCTAAGCCCAATTAAAGTCTAAGATGATGTGCTTCACTGCTTTCCAGCTCCTGAATTTGCCATCCTCCCCTCATAGTAATAGATCCCCATGGTAATTTTAAAATATTGATTTATAATTCTGCTGCAATCAGAACATTTTATCAGCTCTTATGCCTTAGCATATGCTTCATTTTCGATTTGAACACATTTGCTCTGCTTTCTGTTCAACCATGCCCTTGAAAGCCTTTATTATAATGGCCTTCACTTAAGATTTGCCTACATATAATAGGTTTTTCCAAATGGTAAAGTATTTTGCTTCTTTCTTCTCAATTCCTGAGAACTCCAGGCATAAACACAGAGGATGATGGAGATGACCATGATAACTTAGACGAGTAAAGTAACAGCAGGAGGCTCTGGGCAGAAGGTTGCAATGTGCACAGTGCCATCGCCATCGCCATCGCCACCGTCACTGCTGCCGCTGCCCCTGCTGAGTCTTATACCATTTTTATTGGTCAATTGGAAGAAACTATGCCTTAAAATATTTTATTTCCTACATCTTTTTACAAAGCAGGTAGTTCTTCGTATACATGGAGTGAAAGTAAGTTTGGTAAATAAACTGAATTTCTGTTATATGGTTTTATGGTTTATGGCATTCATTTTGTGTTTTTTGAACCTCACAAGTTGGGATGATAGATAATTTATTACCCTTTCTCTTGTGCTAGGAGAGTTCCCTGAATTGAATGATAGAATCATAAAAAGGATCATTTTACAAAGTCCCCAAAGAAGAAGTGGAATTGCATATTATCATGACCACAGGGCTCTCTAGTTGGACAAATTGCCCCATATTCTCCCTATTCTCATTTCAACTATTGAGGCACAAAAGGAAATAGATCCTCTAATCTTGGAATATTTATCCTAAAAATGAACATAGGCACCACTGTCAAGCTGACCTGTAGCTTTAGGAGAAATACTTTGCAAATGCATACTGCCATCTGTGTACACAATGCAGGCCCCTGAGCTACTTCCACATAACTACTTATCATTTCTGCAGGCACTGAAGTCCATTACCTTGGGAGGCGTAGGGCTCTAAGAAAAGAATACCATGGTTTTGAGTTACCCAGTCAGCACTCAGGAAGAAAAGCTTGTTCTACTTCCTCATTTGAAAATGATATTTGGGGTGTTGTTTTTTTTTTTTTTCTAAACTACTGATTCCTCTTTCTCTTACTTCTGCAACATATTTAATATCCAACACTAGGAGATGGTCTTTTTGGAGAATAGAACAACCTGGTAGAACCAACTGCCAATGATCTCCACTCTGGGCATCTGTACAACACTCTGCCCCCTGGCCACTTTATGCTTTTGCAGAGACTACTGTTCTTATGGACACCAAGACCAGACCCACAGGCTATCACTCAAGGTAGAGAACTACAGTGGGTGGCGAACATGACTGGAGGAAAGAGAACAAACCTAACAGAGGGAAAATGCGCAGGGGCCAGAGCTTCAATTCTCAGGCCTGTCCTGCCGGCCCCGACCCTGGGTCACCCTGAAACAGCAACTGAGACTGGGCATGGTGGTGCATGCCTGTAATCCCAGCTCTTGGGGGGTTGTAAACAGGAGGATCACTATGAGTCTGATCTAGTAATGAGACCCTGAACATCCTGTAGACCCTTCCCTAAAATGCAAGAAAAAAGAAAGAGGAAAAATGAAAAAAGGTAAAAAGATAATCAAAATGAAATAGCATCGATATATTAGCCTAGGTATTTTTATACTTATTAAACCATAAGCATATTATTTTGAAAAATCTGAAAGACTAGTACAATAGTCACATTCTCTTCATTAATATTCAACATTGATTCCATTTGTTTTATCTTTTTGCCTTAGTTTTGTAAGTTGTAGAGACTGCTACATTTCACTTGTAGGTATTTTAGTGTACATCTTCCCCAAATAGATCTCTTGCAAAATCTCTGCACCATGACTATAAATATTATGACTATTATTCTCATAACAACATTATTCTTGATCACTTGGATAAATATCTACCTAATTTCTCCACTGTGAAGATATGCTTTTTCTCTTATAAGTCAAAAGTGGTATAGGTAGAGGATCTATTTTATAATAATCTTTTACTTTAACAATATTTAGCAACTATTGATGACCTGGAATCAATCATCACAAGGAGTTATTAAAATATTGCCACTAGGTACTGATCAGGAAATCTAAGTTGTGCCTTCCCTTTAATAACTAACTAGTGTAGGACTAAATCAGAAAAGAAGCCTTGTCAGGGCCGTAGAGCCATAATTAGCTGCCATTTGGGGTCATTCTATCCTGTCCCATTAGGATCAAGGTAAAATTGGTCCCAATTCCCACACTACAACCTAGAGAAGATCCAGGACCTTTCCCAAGATTCCTATAACTTCCTCCACAGCAGTGTTCTTAAGAGTGCCCTGGGTTGCACTGCCCTGGCTGACGAATCAGTTTTCTGTACTGTCCTATCCCAAATGCCGAGCTCAGGCTCTCTCCTGGATTTTTATGCAGAAAAGAACCTTTGCATGGATAGCTGATTTCATGGTGGGAACATAGATATGTTAAAGACTTCCTTTGCTCCTTTACCCAAAATTTAGAATTAAATGTTAGTTTTTTCTATTGTTACAAGTCATTTGTCCTGTCCTTGTGTTTCCAGACTCACTGTCTCAGCTACTCTGTATTCTTTTTTTGAAGAAAAAAAGTAACTACTTCACATATTTTTATAGAAATCAACTCAGCATTCTCTAGCTCTTACCATAAACTCAGCTGTTCCTCCCAGTGTATATCCAGACTCTGGGTAGCACTTGAAAATTACACACAAGAAGGATTAGATTAACTGTTTAGCTTTCAATTCCTTCCCAGCCATTCTGAGGACTGAATGGGGGCTAGGGCAGGGAGAAGGAGTGGAATTTGCATTACACAAGCCAAAAAATAAAACAATGTGTCTAAGACTCAACAATACATTTAGAGGTTGGCTTGTCTTTGTGTTTCAATGGAGGGTGTTAAAATTGGGATTTCCAGCACTTTGCAAGACTCGTGCTGAGAAGTGGGCCTTTGGGAGGGTGGTTGGATCAGAGGCACTGTACCCCTTGGTGAGTTCATCCACTGATGAGTTTAGCAACTGAGTGCTCTGCTAGTTGAATGTGGGTCGCTGGGAGTGTGCCCTGAGATTTCCCAGCTTCTTCATTCTCTTTGTTTCTTGGCTGCCTGATTTGACCAACTTTCTTCTAGGCAGAACTTCCTCTGTGTGGGGTCTACATTTGAGCCCTACAACTAGGGACTGAGCCTCCCAAAACTGTGAGCCCAAATCAACCTTTTGCCTTTTAACCTGTGGCTATTGAGTATTGTATCTCTAAAGGCCACCAAGGTCACTAAAATAGGTTACACAACCGACTGAAATCACTCATGAGAAGAAAAGGTTTGGTAGTCTCACTAGAGATCACACAAATGTGGGATTTCAAATTTAAAACCACTAGTTTGGTGTATTAGTGAAGTTATTCTTTCTTAGGTTGTTAGCAGATTATTTTATTATCACAAAGAGTATAATTCAGGGGCATAAAGAAAAATGGATATGTTTTAATGCTTGTGTACATGTCTAAAGGATATTTATAAGTATTGAACATTCAATATTTTATACAAATGACACTACTACATGACACCTCAAACTTGAGCTGTCCTCAAAACAAACAGTTTTCCCAAAGTACACTTACTCCAGACTTTCCTATTTATCCTGCCCAGTTCTGCGGCATCAGTCAGTGAGGAATCAGGTTCACATCACACACATTTTATTGCTATGAACTTGGGAAAAACACTGTCAATTTCTACATTTGTTTTTAGGATAGAGGAAAACAGGAAAGATGTTCCAGTGAACTATTCTGTCACAGGAGTGCAAACATGACTTACGGTAAGAGATAAGGGCTCTACTGCTGTTTGCAAAGTCTGAGAAATGCCCTTTGCATAATTCTATTATTTCCACCCTACAACCCGTGGATATCTGCTGTCACTTCTGCCGGCTACCCCCAGCTGGGTCTCAGATCTCTATTTTTTTTCCTACTGGCGACTGTCAGCTAGCTTTTAAAGAGTTCACTGCCCTGTGAACAAACCAATTCCAGAGCTAACAGAAATTTCTTCCTGGCTGTACTCTTTGACACAATTCAAAAGCACCAGTTCCAACATGGAGTGGAAATAAAAGAAACTAAAGGCATTTGGTCGCTTGAAGATGGGCTCTTCATCCAGAATCAAATGAAGTCTGTCATCTATGGATGCTCTGCCTATTCTTGTCATTGTTATCTTCTCTTTTGGAGATATTTTTTCCATCCTCTTCTATTTCTAGCTTTCAGAAATGATGGGGGCCATATGGAAATGTCAGAGATTGGTGGCCTTGTCCAGGTTCCTGAAAGGGAATACAATGAATGCTTGAGGGGAAGATGTTGGAAGTTTTTGAAAGTGAAATTTCCAAGAAGGAAGTAAACATGGGTAGAGGTGGTATAAAGCTATAGGAACACTGATTCACTCACAAAGTTAAAATGGTTTTGGGAATCATATGCAAGCCTTTTTTGCTGTTATTATCCTTACAAGGGGTCATATTCTCTTTAATACTATTACAAAAGTAGAAAACTGTTCTGGTTATAAACATTTTTCAGAAAATGAAGAGGGGAAACACTATTTTAATAAAAATTAACATTTTAAAATACATTTAATTACCTACTTATAACTGCTACGAGATAATAACAGCTCACAATTTTATAATACTTGTTATGAAGCAGGTATTACTTAAATGCTCCACTTAGATTGCTCCAGTTTTAAGGGTGGAAAAGGTAAAACTGAAGAAAATGAAGCAATTTGCCCAAGTTTCCACATCTACATATTTAAGATTGCTGGGCCTGCAAGTTCTACCACCTCAAGATCTTCTGGTTTGATGCTGGATCAGCTAACCCATAAATGTTCCAAGGAAAAGATGTGGTTTCATGGAGGATCAGGATTTATATGATTTTAACATCTGATGAAAGCTCTAACTGGTCCTTCAAAATCAACTTTTGATTAGTTGTGTCAGTACTCCTTTCAGGGAAGACAAATACAAATCTTGACAGAAGATCACAAAGCAAGGTATGTGGAGCTCTATCAACTCTAAGAAGAAGGTCAAAGGGTTATGAAGTGAATATATCCCTGGCCACTGAGGTTGCTGAGAACCAAACAGGCCTCAGTCTGGATATACTGAGAAGATAGTTAGGTGTTTAAAATCTTTTTTTTTTTATTTTTTTCTTTTTTTTGTGGGACCATAGTTTGAACTCACCACCTTGTCCTTGCCAGGTAGGCACTTGTGTTGTGGAGCTATCTCCCCAGTCCCTAGAATCTTTTATGGACATAGACTTCTGTGTGCTAACATCAAGTGTTTGGAGGTCCCAAGTAAAAATACCCTCACATTGAACACAATACATTTGATGACAAGAGATTTATAAATGATGGAACAGAGAAAGGTTGTTGCCTAAAGAGAGAATATTACAAGCCTACTTGATTGTGCAAGTGCTTAGTTTGGGGAGGTTTTGAGGCAGAAGAAGAACAGGAAGCTCTAAGGAAAGTGAAGTTGCTTTGGTCTCCCTGGATGAAGCACTTGGGGGCATTCTTTGGAACTCCAAGTGAGTAGCAGAAACTCTGATCTTAAAACTGCACCATTAAAGTAGAAAGGCATATGGCATTTTTAACATTTTTAGGGTAAAAATGTTACCCTAAAACACCAGCAGCACCTCCAAAGCAAACTGGCAGATATCTATCTATTGCTTATCATTAGCAGCTGTCTTTGGTATTTGAATGAGCTTCGGAGGATGCAATACCTTTACCTTGCGTTATTTCCTCTGCTCGTGTAATGACAGAACAATACCACACTCCTCCTGGAGGCTTTTGCAGATAAGTTAGCTGATATCTATTCAGGATAATGTGGGTTAAAAGGATGCATATACAATTGTCAGGAATAACAAACACTTTAGCTATACATGGCCACTCTAAACCTACATATTAATTGACTGTGAAACCTGTGATACTTTGCTAGGTGACGGTTTAGAAGGAGGCTCTTTAGAAAAATAGTCTACTAGCTTTAAATAAGATTTTAAAATGATTTTCATAGTTGACACAATGAACTGCTCACTTAGCTTTCTGTTTTACCTAATCCTTACGAGTGGCCAGAGTCATTCTGAATACTCCACAAAAGGTGTTGCAAACAAGATTTGATTTTTCCCCTCGATCTAGTTAGTGATGATCTTTTTTTTTTTTGAAACAGTCTTTAGAAAATTGAGAAAAGTGTTGGAAAAAACAACCAAATCTGATTTACACAGCTCTACTCCCTACATAGACCCCCTGGATGTTCCTGTGCCATTACTACTGCCACCTACCAGTGTGGCCAACCTGTGTGTGCTTCTCTTAGCCTGATGGCTTGCTGATCCTGCCACTTACTAGTCTGTCCTCTCCCAGTTCAGATATTTGGGTCCGTAGTGAATCTTAATATTGCTTGATACATGGCCCATCAATCGTTCTGGACTCACAGACTCTAGAGTGCTGGGGTAGCCTCACCAGCTTTCCTGAGATCTCCTACCACGTGACATCTGGACTCTGACGTCAGCGTACATAACAGATTTTAGACACCATGTCTGTCTTCTCAGTCTTCTCATTTTGTGGCCCTCTCAGTTCTAACCACCTAAGGCATAACTTATGCTCACCTCAAAGCCCTCCCTTTAGCCATCTTCAGTTCTTGATTGCAAATCCCCTGGGACATGTTCCTTGGCATTATCACTAAACGAGCTTCTTCAGTAAAGGAAATTTTAAACTAATCCATTCTTTAAGGCTGCTAGTTGTGAATTCTATCCTCCTGAGAGACACACAAAGGAGAAAGTAAGTGACAAAGAGACGCTCAAGTGACTGGCTTCTGAGCAATATCCTGAAATACTCAAGCTTTCCAAATGTGCATGCAATTTCCACTGCATCTGGATGACCAGCACACCACAGTGAGCTGTATTTATTCCTATCTCTAGTACAATAAGGCATATTAAAATTAGATTCACCTCCCCCAATCAATCGCTATAGGAGGTAACAAGAATCCTCACAGAGGAAATAGGCTGTGTACAAAGGGCAAACTTAGAGTCTGCTGTTAGAATTGCCATGAGTGTTTGTAGACAGAAGGCTGCATATGAGATGAGGTGAACTAAACAGGGGCATCAGTAACACATGTCATCCATGGAGCAGCAAAAATATTTTCCAAAGATTTTTAGCCCGGAGAGGATAAGCTGGGAAGGCTGTTTCTACATCCTTTGTGTTAAAGGTGAGTTCCCAAAATATAAAATTCTTTTTTTCTCTCTTCTTCTTTTTTTCTTTTTCTGTACCTAGGACAGGGTCTATAAGGTCTACAGGGTCTCACTATGCAGATTAGACACACAGTGATTCTCTTGTTTTCAGCCTCTGAAAGTGCTGGGATTACAGGCACGTGCCACCATTCCCAGTTTAAATTGCTATCTCAGCATGTCCCACAGGTGGGGCTGGCATTGCACTCTGGGGACAGAACCCTGGCCGCTGTGCTCTACCCAAACATTTGCTTTAGTCTACTGAGCTATTGGGCTGGCCCTATGAATTCTTACCTGGGACTCTGGCTAGTGTAGACAGAGTTTGGAGGAGTGGGGATTCTGTATTATTTAGATGTAAACTTACAAAGGGAATGAGGTGGGGGGGGGTGGATGTGCACCTATATCAGATATCTTAAATGTTATCAAAGCCTCAAAGAATGGTTCATGGTTTCGGTACACTCATAACATTGAAAGGAGTTATAAATGTAAAGTCATTCAGAGAGATGTGGAAATATTATATGGAAATTCTATACCTCTATAAAGGTATAAAATTCCTTATTTTTAAGAGATAGGTTATATGATAGTCAAGTAAATGAAAACCACTATTATTGCTTGTTTGTTTGCTTGTTTGGTACAGGGTCTCACTATGCAGTTCAGACTTGCAGTGATCCTCCTGTCTCAGCCTCTCCAGTGCTGGGATTAAAGGCTAACACTAATATACCCAGGGTTCTGGGACCAGCACAGCATGTGGCACCAAAGATTGAGCTGAAGTCCTTGCCCTTGCCAGGCAAGTGCTTAGTCTGCTGAGCTCTCTCTCCAGTCCATGATGTTTACTTATTATTAGGACTTATCTCTCTGTCACACTGAGACACAGTGGAAATATACAGCCCATGAGCAAGGGGTTAGGGAGCACTGTGGGGACAGGATCAACAATTACTGGGATGCTGAGGAGTCATGCAACTCTCTGAGCCTTTTTCAACTCTAAGGATTAAGTCTAATGGTCATTTAGATTATCTTCCAACACCAAACTTCTATAGTGGGGCCTTTTCCCATATTCTGATTTAAACAGTTAGTCATATATATATATATATATATATATATATATATATATATATGTATACATGTAATGCAAAAGAAAATATAAAGATAACAAAAACATGAGAAAAAAGCTCAAGCTTTCTCATTTTTCTAAAATCTTCCCAAATTAAGAGTTTGACATAAAAAAAAAAAAACAAAAAAAACCAACTTTAGTACATTTACAGAATTTAGTTCAAACTATTAGTTGTTTATGATGGGGTAAAAGGCATTAAAAAGGGAAGTGAAGTTTGGATGATTGATATTTATTGATAACTATACACACATCGTGGTTGTTAAACATCCACACCGTCAGTTACCTAGACGGCCTGCTAAGTACATTTTGGTGCCCCCTCCTCTTGAGTCTCCTGCCTTCTCCATTGGCGTGTCGTACCCCAGCCCATCCAGCCTGCGCTAGCGGCATCGAGCCTGAGACGAAGCTCTAGGAAAGCGGTGTACGTGGGCCGCGCTCCTCAGTACGTGTAACGGTGCTTTGCCTGCGCGCAGGAGCAACCCACCTGATCGTCCACAAAATGGCTTAGATCTGTTTCATTGTTGGTTTTTTTTTTTTAAAGCTCTAAGAGCAGATGAATGATATTTAGAGACTTTTTAAAATCTTACTCTTCACAGCCATCCTCATGTAGCCATATTCTCTGAAAATTCATTAATTTCATGACTTATTCTTCCCTCCGGGTGGCAGCAGCTCTAACTTCCCCAAGCAACAGAAAAGGAAAAAGAAAAAAGAGAAAATAAGAGCATAGAGCCTTCGTTCTGGACCACGGCAAGACAGAAGGCCAAAGGCCCGTGTCACGGCTTAGGAAGCAGGAAGTGCAGAGCCGCGGGGACGCTGAGCGGGGCAGAGGCATGTGCCTGGTGTCATATCTTTGCCATCTCTTTATTACAGCTCAGTCCAAAAAACCTGGGATATTTGGTCATCCTGGGCTTGAACCTAGTATTTTCTTAATACCTCTTAATGTTACTACTTTTTTTTTCCCCCCAGTGGCAAAACCAGACTTTATTTTGAAATTAACAATCGAATGGCTTTTTGCTGGAAGACCTGGGCAACAAAGGGTACCCTAGGTAGTAGATTCCCCTGAGAGTCGGCTGAGGGCTGAGGTTGAGCCCCAGGCAGTCTCCTAAAGAGCAAGGCAGAGCCACCTATGCTCTGACAATAGGGTGCTGGAGAACCCAGTGGAGATGGCTTCTGATACATCCCTGGATATGACATTTCTGTGATAGTATTTGCCTATTGATAAAGTGGGGACCAGTCAGATTGGCAGAAGCCTTTCAGGAAAAATTGTAAAGTTTCTCTTTCTTTCAATTCCCTTTCCTAATATCTTCATTTACCATGCGCTGTCTGACCCACTTTCAAGGTTCCCTTTTGCATATCAGAAAAGCTTGAGTCATACACTTAAACACAAATTTGTCAACTTTATGGCATTATTTAAATACTGCTCCCCTTCATATGCTGAAATGAAAGCTACTTTTTATGTTTTCAGGCCTGGTGTTAACAATCTAAATAGAACACAGTCAATTTTCTTAACAGAAATATGGCCAAATCATCAATTATCCAATATTTGTTCACCTACTATATTTAAAGCATTACAGGAGACAAACATGTTAAAAGGTCCTCTGAGTAATAGCAGCACTCAGGAGCTTAGTAGAAATGTAAGTTGTGAAACCTTCTCTAGAACTACTGGTCTAGAAGCTGAGATGAGGCCTACCACTGTGTGCTATAGCAAGTCCTTTGAGTTGTTCTGCTACTACAGTTGGGGCACTGTTACAGTAGGAAATTCAGGGAGGTACAGAACCTGCTGATGGCATGGAGGTCAGATAAGTGTCAACTGGCTCCCAGCAGAACATCATGCAGCAGCCCTGTGACTTTAACAGAGCTTGGGCAGAGTACATGGACTTAGAGTGGTAATAGGAGACCAATGAAGGAAGTGGTTTAGAACAAGCAAGGACTAAGGGATGTCAAATGCAGGGAAGTGAAGAGGAAGGAAAGACGCTCTAGGAACAGATCCAGCGAAATTAAAGGCAGGGCAGGGACTTCTGGGTGATGAATCAAGAGGGTCAGGAAGGTGTTATGTGATAGACAGGTTGGAACTTTGTGCTAGAAATTTGTTCCCAGGGAGTGGGAAGATGTAGATCTTTAAAGATGAAAGCGATTCAAATGACTCATCTTTTGGAAAACTAATTCTAGCACATATAAGGTGAGAACTTTCCCTGTGAGAGTCTGGAGGCAGGTAATGATGTGCTATAGCCCTGTTTATGACTAACTATTGACCTCCCATTTACATTCCGTACAGTTATTTTAATCTGATGCATGAAATAAGGATTACTTGTTATTTAAATGAGAAATGCTGAGTATAATTTCATTTTGTATACTGTCTATGAGTACTTAAGTTGAAATCATTTCATTAAAATAATATGCTTTTTGAAACATTTTGCTGTGTTTCAAAGGAAATAAAATTCTGTTGGAGTGTCATTTCTCTTTCCAAACTTTCTTGTTAAGCAAAAATTGCTTTCACAATAGTGGTCTTGTGCTTATGAGTCACCCTGATTTCCTCTTTCTTGTTAAGATGACCCAGTCTTCCTGGTTTATCATCCCATCTACTTTGGTGTTGCTGACTCAAAAAAGCAGCCAGATGGGATCTGCCCTACTGTTTAAAGCATGTGTCCCTTTCCTTGCTGGTAGATCACACCGGACTCTATCTTTTCTTTGGTAAACATTGTCCCATGCCAACCCCAAAATAACTTTCTTTCTGATGGGAAGTATCTATGTGACTCAGTGGCATCACTCATGTTTAATTCAGTGGAACTTGAAGGATGGGTAGGACTTATTTGGCATGACGTAGGAAAAGAAATGGTTATTCCTTTAGCTGTATACATGTTGGCAGTGGAGTTTGGGGTTCTGAGCTTGACATCTTGTGAGTAGGAAAAGTCAGTGTCTAGGTGTCGATGGCTCAGATCTGAGGCACAGTACTTGAGAGACGTTTGGTTTCTCTGTTTCTCATCTTTAGAGGGAGATAGTGGTTATCTCTTCCCTGTAGGAAGATAAAGTGGCCAACACAGAACTTAATTATCATTTCAGAATTGTTACAAGCAAAGGAAAACTAGAAGTTTTAGGAGAAGTATCAATCTTAACTATTGAATTAGTTTTTATAATTCAGTGATATGTATTTTATTTCTAGTATTTAAAAGGAGAATGGAGTATTATGCTCAGTAAAACACAGAGGAGAAAAATGTTCGACAATGAGTTTAAGCACAAAAATTCTAAAGTGACAATGTGTACTTGCTAATTTTTATGTATCAAGTAAGAACATATAAAATTATACACAAAGCAGATTTTTAGAATTTATCTTTGAAAATGAATGGGAAGAATAATTTGCTCCAAGCATAAATTTTAAGAGTGCTTTCAAGTTAAAATTTGCTCTATAGTCACAAGATTTTAACTAGCACTTAGAGCTGCAGAGGCAAGTATTCTTTTTCACATTGAAGTTAGAGCATCTAACTCTGAATTAGACTCAAAAAAGAAGGAAGTTCTTAAAATTTGCATATCATAGGAATGGGCACACATACAAGAATTAAAGCTGAGGCTTTGTTTCCTTCCATAAAGCTGGGCTGATTGACCAGAGAGATCCAGAGGATGGGATAGGGCTCTTTAAAACCTTTAATGAAAGGGGAACAAACAGCAGAAGTTGAAGCTGTTAGTAAGGCTGATATCTTCCAATCAAGGACCTCATGAAATGAGAAGAGAATTCTCTCATGAAACGAGAGAGAGTAGAGCATTGTGATAAGAGAGAGGGGTCTTGTCAAAGATCCCAAAGAAGGAAGAGATACAAAGGGAAAAGGTAGTGGTTACTAGAGCAGCAAAACCAAAGTCCCAGAGGCCAGGGTGTTGCTAGGGTGTGTGTAAACCAGAAAGTGCATTAGGGTGGAGGTGGACATAAGAGGAAAATAAAGCTTTGATCCAAATATTTCCAAAACACAATGGATAAATGTAGGAAATTTGGTAAAGGAGTGTTCTTAGGAGGGATGGTGATTAGTGGGTTATCACAAGTCTCAAAAGAGAAAGGATTTTTGCATGGAAGAGAAGGACTCCTGGCCTGGACGTAGCTTTAAGAGTAGGATGTCCGCTAGACCCTGTTACTGAATTGGGGTGTTAGGGGAAAGCAGAGTCCTAGACTGAATCAACCACCTGTTAAAGCAACAATGTAGAAGGAATGGTCAGTTAAGCAGCTGAGGGAATTAAGGAGTAATGGATATAGGGTAAGAAGTAACAGGAGAAAAGCAAAGAATGCTTGGAAACACAAGGAGCGAAAGGCCACAGCTCTTGGATCCTCACCGAAGTATCTGAAAGAACACCATGTCTTTGTGGGATTAGTCCCACTCCAGGAAATGCAAATGTGCTGGGAGGTTATGGATAAAGCTTCCTGTCTTAGTTACTCTTCTCTCCTTGCTGGGACAAATACCTGACACTCAAAATGAGGGAAGGAAAGGTTTATTTAGCTCACAGTTACTGGAAGTTTCAGTCCATACTCAGCTGGCTCCAAGGCAGAGTGGCACATGGCAGAGAGCAACCTTGCATGGAGGCAGCTAAGAGCAAGGGATCAGGGAAAGACAGCAGCAACTCAAGCAGCTAACTTCTCTTTCTACCTTACATTGAAATGCAAATCACCTGCCCCAGGGGAGGTGCAGCACCTTTTCCACAAGAATCAGTTACACATTCCAGAAGCTGCCTCAGGACTGCATGAGGCTTTGAGGGGACACCTATGTACAAACCATAACACTTCCCTAGTAGAAATGAGTCGTGTTCTGTATTGATGGTGCTTTCTAAGGAATTAGGGAGGTAAGGTTAGATTGGCCCCAGGAGAAAGATTACGAAAGGGAGAAATAAACGCTGAATTGGAGCGAGGTGGTTATTTTATTTCTGATCTGACCTGAAATAACCCTTAGTTCAAAGTCAAATTACTGAGTTCTCATGCAAGAGAAAGTCGAACCCCCTCTCTATTCCCTCTTGGGTTTCAATTGACTCTGAACATTTCCTCATTATGAGCACTTTAAGTATGAATGCATATAGATCAAAGTGAAGTCTAAGCAACAAGGGAAGGTAGGGATCTAACCATATGTCCACCATGCTGTAAATATTCTAAAGTTCAGCTACCATGGGGATAGTGTTCTGAATCCAAGGAAGAAAATCTGGTACGTTGTTATAGTAGCCTATAAAATTGCAGAGAAGCACCTTTTTTTGAATCTTGCTTTAACATTCCTTCAAAAGAAAAAAAAAAAAATACTACTCTCCTTGTACTTGCTGCTGTTCCTGTCACCTCTCTGCTCAAAACAATATCTTGCAAACAGCTGACTTTCTCTGAAGAGATAAGATGATTTGGGCTTGTCCTGGTGCAGTCTGTACAGACTCAGCTCTTATCTGTTCAGACATTTTCAGCTTCATTAACTATTAAATGCTAACCTTTCCTGCTTAACTAGAGGAGACTCTAATTTTCCACAGCCTGATGAGAAAGATGTAGAGGTCTATCAAGGCCATGCCTTTCGCATCTCTGCTTCCTGGAAGATTAAAAAAAAAAAGCTCATTAAACATTTCTCAGCACTGTCATGACTATATTTGTCCTTCTCTTAACCTGGAATTGGTTGGCTGAATTTGATGTTCTTTGTAGCTGCAGCAACCATGTCTATAGCATTTGAATTAAGTGTGGGAGACAGCCTGTAAGGCCATTCTGGCCAGACAGTGTGGCTGTAGTCCTTCAAGGGATAGTTTGGCTTTGTCCTGGGAGTATCTGGTGGGATTCCTGAGCTCTGGTTCAGACACTTGTCCCTGCCACGTCACCTCTTTTTTAGTGTGGTATCATCTGGAGACTTGAGGTTTACCTAAACAAGAGAGTATGTTCATAATTAACTAATTCTCCAAATTAATTTTTAAAAATATACATTCAACATACAGTGGTCCCTCTCATATCATAGAGGTTACGTTCCAGGCACCCCTATGATAGGTAAAAATCAACCACGCAGCAATGTAATAAGGCTTTATAAGCCCTTCCCATACTCTTTATAAAGCTTCCCCACACATTTTCTTGGGGTGGCTCAGCCCATCCTGAGGACAGGACTGGCATGCTAGGGATTGAACTGTGTTCCACTCTGCCTGCTTAAGTTTTCCTTTAGCCACTGAGCTATCTCATCAGCCCTTTCCCACACTTTTAAAAATATTTCTAATATTCTTTTTATTTTTTATTTTATTATTATTATTATTATTATTATTATTATTATTATTATTATTTTGTGGTACTGGGGATTGAACTCAGGACCTTGCACTTACTAGGCAGGTGCTTATGCTGCTGAGTTATATCCCCAGCTCTTTCCAAGACCTTACCCTACTAAGCTATCTCCCCAGCCCCTTAGAAGGTTTTGTTTTATTGTTTTGGCTGGCTCAGGCAGCCTTAAGGGCCATTCTGGTAAAGCAGGCGGAGCTGGGGATCAAACCTTGGTCCATGTGCCTGACAGGGTTTACAGAGCATGTGCTTAAATAACTAAACTTGGGCCTGGCAGGATGGCTCAGTGGTCTAAAGTGCCTGCTTAGGAAAGCTTAGCCAGCTGCAGGGACCACGGTTGGATACCTGGCACCACATGCTGCGCCAGCCCTGCTCTCAGGGCAGGCTGAGCTGGCCATAAAAATAAATAAATAAACAAACAAAAGTTCTAAAAAAAAAATAACTAAACTTACTGGCAAGCCCCCCTACTTCTGATATTCTTAACTATTTTCCAAACTCATAAACCTATGTAATTTTAACAAAACATGGATATTGTATGGTACTGTAAAATCTCACAATATAGGGGAAAATATTCAGTAAATAACTTAGATTAGTATTTTTTGAAAACCTGTGAAATAATGAGTCCGTGAAAGCTCAAGTGTGAAATAGGGAGGGACTACTGTGTAGTATGAGGAGATATATGTTCTACAGGGCCAGGTATAAAAGGGGAGGGGTTATAGCCATGCTAAAATCTTCTGAGTAGTGCAGACTTTTGAAATGCCTGACACTCATGCTACAAACACACCCTGTCCTTACTTGATCAGGTAGGATAGTAACTTGAGCATGAGTCTTGGAAGCCTGTATTCACATTCACTGGATTTAATAAAAGTCATCCCTTTTTCTTAGAGCCATCCTGATACAGATGATTTTTTCTGCTTATTGTACCTTCATTGATGTTTTTGTAATCAGACATTTAGTTTCTCTCATAGATTGAAAGTTTAGGCTGTCTACTTTTATTCAACTTTGTTACTAACTAAAGTCCCAGAGCATGTTTAGAAATGACCAAGGTTGGTGCCATGGTAGGCATAAAAGTACAGGTTATGGGCACCATGGGAAAAAACACTGGTGATTAGTCTTGACTGTCAACCTGATTGGCTTGAAAGATTGCCTTCTTAAAATCTAAAAATTACCTTTAGCTTAGAGATTTAAATTTAAAAACTGCTAAAAGGAAGTTTATTTCATTGGGCCAGAGAAGTACAGTCTTGTTAGTATCAGTGCATCTGAGCTCTTTGTGATGTTTTGGATCTCGGTGAACTTGGGGTGAGGATATGACATTGACAAAACAAATGACTGAAATGAAATGACAGCTACATAGGGGTTCCTTTCACTGCTGTCTATTTTAGTATATGCTGGCGATATTCCAAAATAAAAAGTAAAAATGCATCATCTTCCTGCTTATTTTTGCCTTAGCCATGTCATCTAATGACATAACAAAAATTTTCAGAGATCAAAATACGTTGTTTTAAAAACACTCTTGTTGTTTCATTATGTAGTAAACTTAGTAGAAGGCCTCAAATTGAAATTAAGGAATGTGACACTTAATCTTCACTGTCAACTTGCCCAGATGAAGAGATTCCTAGAGAAGTGACTGGATCACAGGGAAAAATGCTGAGGTTGCTACGTGGACAGGGTCTCTGGTGGCTGTAGGCCAATAAGGACACACCTGTAGAGGGCATATCTCTTACCGGCACTTTCCCCCTGTGGTTTGCGTCATGGCCACCATGAACTGAGCAATTTTGCTCCACTATACCCTTCTGCTATGAAACCATAATGTACTAACGCTGAAAGAAATCTTGACTGCATTTAAGTTTCCTTTTCATCGAAGTTTTAAATTCCTTGATCAGACAACTTCGCCTTTACTGGAATAAAACACATGACACCCATAACCTGAAGGAAGTTAGGTTAATTTGAGCACACAGACTTCAGGGCCTCAGTCTGTAGTTGGCTGCCTTGGTGACATCATGGCAGAGAGGCGTGGTGTCATGAAGCTGTTCACTTTATGGTGACCAGGAAGAGGAGCACCGGGGAAGAACACCAAAAGAATGGGGCCAGGGACCAGGTACCTTCCCCAGTGTCATACTCCATGACCGCTCCAGGCACACAGATTTTAACAATGGCAAGGATTGGCTTTAAAGGAAATTTGAGAAAAAACTCAAGTGGCATCCTCTAAGTCAGCATAAAAATGGTTCTCAAATGACAGGAAGGTCAGGAGAGCTGATTTCAAGGGCCCCTATCTGATTCAACATCTTTAACTTGACACATGGCATGTTCAGAAAGGCCTCATCCAAGCACACAAGGTGGGGTGAGGCGGGGTGAAACCCTGAGGAGGGAAAGCCTCTAAAATTTCTTTTCTACAAGGAGCAAATGAAATTACTGACCATGTTTAGTTCAAACTGCAAATAAGCTGAAAATCTAACAGATAAGAAAACTTCCTTTAGCAACTGAATTGGATCTAGGGAAAGGGAACTTACCTTGTCAAATGAAAGATAGTATGCTTTTAATGTCACGTGGAAGGGACCCTTTTCAGGCTGCTACAGCTCTAGTTCAATAATAAATCTTAAACTTTCTCTTTTCTTTTAATATAAGACGTGTACTAGACATGATATACCAGCACCATCACCCACTTGTCACTTTTTAAGTTTAAATCGTGTTAGTACACGTTCAGAGAGCAGGGTGACTATCACAGGGAGGTGGCACAGGGACACAGCACATTTTGATTTTTTTATACTCCTGTCTCTTGCATCTTTTCTCATTTGCAAAACGATCCATCTCCTTGTTTCGCATTATCTTTCTTCTACTCCTTATCTTTGGGTTTCTCATACAAGAGAAAGCCTCTCCGTCTGATTTATTTCTCTGAGCACTATGTTCTCAAGGTGCATCCATTTTCCTGCAAACGACTCAGATTCATTTCCTTTGCATTTTTGAAAGGATGAACAGATCAAGTCTAGTTTGAAAAGACACAGTCATTGCTAAGTATGTAAATATTCCTTATATGAGATCATTGGAGTCTGTCAAGGTGGGAAGAAAGTTATCCTTAATAAAACCAAGAAAATATATGTCCTGAAGGCATAATTTCATAACTCGAGCTTTTATCTTTCCTAGACAACCAGGGGACAGAGAGGAAAAACTTGATCTGTTCCGATCGTGATTTTGCTTCCAGAGCCTCACCCAAAGCTTGGCAGGTATATGTGCTCCATGAATCCCGACCAAAATGGCAGTGCACTCTCTCGACGGCCTGACTCACGACAGATGGCTGGGGAGGCTGCTGCTTCATTCTCATCCAGGATAGCTCACAACCTCTACATGAAGTGGTCCCCTACCATAAAAAGACAGACTCCAGAGTCTTCCCCTTTGGATTTCGTTTACAGTTCTGCCACTTTGTAGTTCTCAATGCTGGACTGATGTCTTAACCTCTTTCTTAATTGCTAATTTCTATAAGGATTGCTGGTCATAAATTGGCATACATATTGTTGCCTTGATTTCTTATCTGAAAGAATGAAGAAAAAATAGTTCAAGAAGAGGAGATCTCAATAGGATGGGAGAGTATACTATCTGGGAAGAGAAGCAAAAGGAACTGTTTCAGTGTGGCGTTGGATGAAGCCCAGACTTTTGTAAGCCCCTGCGCTGAGGCAGCTCACTCTCCACACCCTCTCCCTTTCTTGGTAGCTGTCATTTTTGCTTGCTCTCTGCAACCTCCTTCTCCTCAGCTGCTTGCTCCCCTTACAAATCATTTGTACTGATGCTTAGGGCAGATCTTGTATGAAGAAATCATGGGTAGCATGATATTCTTTAAGAAGTAGTGATCTTGCTGTGCTGTCCCCACCCTTGGGAGCCCTGAGTAGGCCCTTGAGACAGGGTGTGGTGGCACATGCCTGTAATCCCAGCTCTGGGGAGGCAGAAAACAGGATCACTGTGAGTCCAAGCTGCATAGTGAGGCCCTGTACAAGATGCATAAGTAAATCAGTGCTAAACCTCAGAGACTAAGTTTTTCTTCTTTTGAAAATAAGTATACTTATAAAGCTCAACTTAAATATGAAAAATACAGGATGAGATTAAATACTGAAGTTCTATACCAGGACTTATGAAAGAAATATGGCATATGACGTACTAGGTACTGTCAAGCTTTGCCCCAGCCACATGTTTTCCTTGTGAGCCCCTATTCCTTCTTATTCCCTAATCTCCAAGAGTGACCTATTTGATCATCCCTTCAGTAACAAGGCTTAGAGTGAAAGGACTGATTTTCAAGTCCAAATCCAGATTGCACCAAGCTAAGGTCACTCTCCTGGGAGCTTCGACGCACCAGGCAGTCCCCCGCTGGACAAGATTTCTTCTCTGCAGAAAGAAATGCATATCTTATTCTATCTCGATGTGTTGCCGAGATAGTACAAGCTAAAAGCGCTTGGAAGACTGTTTCTTGGCTTGCTAGGGAGTGGCCTACCTTGGGTGGTGGCCTTGCCGTTGGTTCTGCCTGGAGGCCTCTCCCCAGCATATCTGCAAGCTTGCTCTCATTCCTCCTTCCAGCCTTGCTTCACTGCCTGAATGAGGTTTCCGCTTGCTACCTGCTTTGGCATCGCAGTACTCTGCCTTCTGGTGGAGTCTCTTTCTCTGATTTATTTTGTCTTTAATTCTTTTCATCCTACAACAAACCATGCATTTTTAAAATTTATTATCTATATTTCCCTACTTTAACAGGAGTCCTTGAGGAGTGGGAGCTCTGCCCATTGGTGCCTGTTTCATTCCTGGACTCCACCCTAGAGGAGGTACCACACACTGAGCCTACACTCTGTAATGTTTGCGGAGTGATTAGAAGAAAGAGTGCGTGGACGCTCCTCCTCCTCATAACGCTCCCTTTCACTTACTTTCAGAAACTCTGATAGGGCTAAATTTTCCATTTGGATTTATATAAGGACTTATAGAATGTTTCCTGTCCCTGCACTGAAGGATGCATATCTGTTAGGTATTTGTCTTTGCATAACATTCAACAGAACTCTAGTTTTTTTTTTTTTTTATGAACTTTCACAACCCCTGGAATACGAGTCTGTGTTGTTGACCACATGGTCCCTAGTAGGGGTAAATTCGCCTCATGAGTATTAACATATAACAGAGTATGAGTGTGTATTTGCCAAACTATCTCCTTCAGGAATGTCCCAGTTACTCTTTACTCATTGCTGGGACAAATGCCTGATACCCAAAGTGAAGAAAGGAAAGGTTTATTTAGGTCACAGTCACTGGAGGTTTCAGTCCATACTTGGCTGGCTCAAAGACAGAGCAGCACAAGGCAGAGAGCAACTTTTGATGGTGGCAGCAAAGAGCAGAGAGCCAAATGGAGGAACAGCAGCAACAATGGCAACAGAGAGGAAGTCTGTCTTTCTGTATCTCTTACATTGTATTCAGCCTATCAGTCCCAGGCTGGGTGTAGTACTGACGTCCATAATCCCAGCAGCACTAACACCCATAATCCTAGCGGATCATGAGTTAATTTCAAACTGTAAAAGATCCTGCCCCATGACTACATGAGCTCTGGGGGGACAACTAGAACCAAACCATAACAGGGGAGCCGGTACAAATATTCTCCATTCCCATTGGTTCTAAGGGTAGGTAGATAGGCCAGAAGGTTGTGATGGTAGCTGTTAGTAAAAATGTATGTCTTAGGATCAATAAGTTTTATGCACAGACTGAAGACTGCAATGAGAACATGGTGCAGAAAATAGTAGCCACTGCCACATGAACTGGTCACAAGATAAGAGTGTCATCATTAAAGCTGCAAGTCTTTAATTGTCACAACCTTTGAATATCTGCCCGAGCTCAGTACGTAGTGAATGTCTATAGATCCACTAGAAGGCCCATTCCTGTGATGCTAGCTCATGCGTGTGCCCTAACTTATGCCCACACAATGACCCATGGCAGTGTTTATTTAGAGGATCTTTATTATCATTTGTATGGCCAAACCTAGAAGGCAGGAAGAAAATGTTCAGTCTGAAGAGCATTAATTTAGTATATAAAAAAGTTTGAAGGAGAGGAAATTTGGAATATATAGTGAGTGGCAGGTCTCTCCATGAGATGGCACTCGTTATCTTCCTCCTTTTTATTTAAAGTTTCAGTGTGATCATAATTATAGGGTATGCACATTTCCATATGTTTACAGGGATGTACACTTAGGCACGTGTATGCATGCATGTATATTATATATGCATGAGCATTCATCTCAAGCCTTATAACTTATTTAGATAACTGATACTCTTTTAATGGATCAATTCCATTTTGACAAGATTGTTGTTTGTTTGGGTTGTTACCAGGGACAGTGGGACTGACAGTAGGTGGTGTTATATTAATAGCTACAGGGAGGGAATCAACATCTTCTTTTCCTTCTGCCTCACCCATTCTTTACTGTTGTCAAAGAATGAAAATATAAAGTTATCTGGAAGCTGAGAAATCTACCCACACTAAGCAAGGATGAGACACTTACCCACATAAATTGAGAACAAATGGGGATGTAATAGGATGACCTATTTATAGAAAATCATCTTATCTAAGAAGTATTGAGCAGGTTAGTAATTTACTGACAGTTTAGAAAAAATGGAAATTCATACTTTTGGGAGGCTTCTTGCTCCTGTTAGCATCTGAGATCTAAGAGTGTATTTTTTCCTTCATTAGTAAGGTCAAATTTGAATTAGGAATTCCTTCACTTGAAGTTCTCTCAGTGTTTGCTCCAGCCCTGTCCTCCTTAGAATTCACCAACACACTTGGCTAGGCTTTTGTATGGATTTTAAGGCTGGAGACTGGGAATTCTCCACTGGAGAATCAACCAGGGCTTTGGACCATTATGAAATCTTTCCGTTTTCATTACACCAGCGCTATACAGATTCCATAGACAAGCATATCAAGTGGTCAAGAGAAGGGCTACAAATTTCTTAGCATCAGCATCGACATGTATTAGCAGACTGGAAATTCAACCCTCATTGAACTCACAGACACTCAAACCAAGCAGGCCCTTGGGATAGGCATGGAAAAGGTACTTAAGACTGCTTGCTTATTCACATGCCCAAGGCTATGTCAGCCAGTTCCTCTGGTTTTCCTGGAGCTCTTTCTTCCTCCTTGATTGTTTTTTTTTTTTCCTTTCTGAGAAGAAGTTCTAGACTTCTTACATTGGTTTCCCTCTGTGGGAAGCCCCAAGACCCTAGCTCATATTTACAAAGTATTTTGTTAATTTTCAACTTCTTTGATATTTAAAAACATTTGTAGCTTTTTGAACTACAATGCTACGGAATCTGTATTGTCTATCCTAATTGTACCACAGAATCTTAAATATGAGAAGAGACTAGGCTAAGGTCACAAGTCAGATAGAATCAAAGCCTGACATGGAATAAGTCACAACCTAAAAGAGAGAGAAATTAGTGCTCAGATGTAAAACTCACTCAGCTTCTTAATGTAGCCATGGAAAAAACCCAAGATTGATGTGTCATAGAAAACAAAACCTTCATTTTCTTCTTAGACTACAAAGGAATATTCTAAGGAAAAGTTTCTGCCAGTGGCGACTTTACACACAGCACAAGACACCCCTAAATATTATTGCCTATATATCCTCTTTGAGGATACAGTCATGACCTTGGAGAAAAGACATGGTATATTAAATTTCTCTTACTCTTCAAACTGGATTTTCATTAAGGCCAGTGCCTGACTCTATTTTCGTGATGCCCTTAGGTCTATGGGAAAGAGCTTATATTCATGGGTAGCAAGAGCATCACACAAAGACAATTTGAATCTGGGCTTTGATGCATTTTTTCTAAGTTACTGTGTGGATAACCTACAGGGAAATCTTTAAAACACTCTGAAAATGAGTTCTGTTTGCAACAGGATAGACACACATACATAGAATAGCTGATAGTTGTGACTGCTGTTATGTATTTGGATTCGTGTGTGTGTGTGTGTGTGTGTGTGTGTGTGTGCATGCAGGTGCATTTGTTTTGGATAGAAGACATTTGTTTTTCTGGAAATAGCTGATCTAGAATTTCTTATTAAATAGCAGGCCAATCAATAAATTCCCAATTTTGCATCAATTTCCCTTCAGATATAATGCATCTGAGGATACAAAGACTTAAAAACAGAAGCCAGAGGCATACGTGTTAGCATTAAGAACTATTCAAATTGGTCTTCTTCCAAGATTTTGCTTTGAGACCTGCAGGACTACCTGAGACATGACAGACACGGAAGGGGCCAGCTCCATCTTTCTGCTTGCTACCCAGGCAGCCATAATGCCATTGTGTATGAATAGATACACACACATCTTTCCATTCTCATTCTTTACATACTGCCTTTTGATGTGTGTGTGTGTGTGTGTGTGTGTGTGTGTGTGCATGGATATTTGTCTATCTCTATGTCACATGCAAACATAAAGCGATTTTTATTTTCAGAGACTAGAGAAAAAGTGTTCAAAATCAAAAGGTTATATAAAAATCTGTTTAACCAGATTGGTTTTCAGATACTGTTTACTTGCAGTTGTGTTATACAGAGTCATGTGGTGCAATTGCGTGCATGTGTGCATAAACACACACACACACACACACACACACACACACACGTATCTCTTCCATCCACTTTGCAAGGACTTAAATGATTAATGACTGTTTTGTCTTCTGTCTTTTAAAAGAAATATTCTTAGACACCATCGTTCTGCCAAAATTCAGTAGACTTCTCTGTAAAGCAGTGACCCTGTTGATTTTGTTCACAGCCAAATTTCACTTCATAAAAAAAGCTTAATATTGGAGTGATTAAATTTCATGGTAAGCCGACAGAATGGAGTTCTTTAAAATCCAAATCCTGCCAATTTTGATGTCTCTAATTTATTCTAATGATCAGTTAAGTCTAAATGCCTCCAGTTTAATCACATTAACAGTATGTCACAAAGAAAGACTCGACACCCAAATAACTCCTGTGGCAAAATGAATTTGACTTTCCCCCTTCTTCTTGTTCAGAGTAGACAGCGTCAGCCAGGCCTTAGCGTTTGCTGACTTCCTTTTGGCTTCCTTTGCTTCCTAAGTAGAGGCTTGTACCTTGGCGCATCCCCAGACATAATAGGAGACAAAAACATCTATTATGTAAGCTCTATCCAAGGTCCTGTGCTGCCCATTGCCGACATTAGAAGAGCACACATTTTCCATGCAATTGATTGGGGCTAGAGGGAAACAGTTACAGGAAATGAACTCAGATCTTTTCCTGTCAACCTGGAATCCAGGCCCGATTAGCCATATATATATATATATATATATATATATATATATATATATATATATGAACATTATGGGCAGCCCATCCTGCCCTGGGGGTGGGGCTGGTGCAGTACGTGGCACTGGGGATTGTACCACAGTCATGGTCCCTACGGTTACCTAAGCTTGCCTAAGCAGGCACATTAGACTGCTGAGCCATGTCGCCGGCCCTAGCATCATATTTAAACTGTGAATGTGGCAGTCACAGTTCTCACACAGTTGTATGCTCCAGGGTCCATTCCTTAATTCTATGAGGTGATAATGCATCTGACCCCTAACAGAGCAGATGTAGAGATTTGTTTACGCCAAGCCTGAAGGATTGCCAGTTTGTCCAGGCTTCTCCTAGTGCCTTCGCAAAAAGCTGCAGCAAAGCTGAATATTTAATGCAGATATTTTATTGGAAATCAAGTGTTTGTCTTCTCCAGGGCCTACTTTCTGTCAGCAGCCTACACTCCAGGAAAGGGAATAAATATGCTCTACTTCACAAGCCAAGCTATTTTCATATTTAGTTTCTCAGCAGCCATCAACATTCATGTGTGCACAGACCCTGAATAGCTCAAATATCTATTCTCCATTTTTGTCAGCATAGCATGGTGGTTCTCTGCTTGGGCATAGACAGCCTGTGCCAACTTCTCAGCTCTTCCACTCACTGTGTGACTCTTTGCAAGACATTATGACTTTGAGATTCTGTTTTTTTAATGAATATTGAGAAAATAATTGTATCCACCTCACAGAGTGCTGCTATGAGAGCCAAGTGGAATAAAGCACACACAAAATACACAGTTTGGTATCCATTAAGTGCTTAATAATTCACTTAATACACTAATTATAGTAAGATAGTTACTTAGCCAATGTTATTGATAATATCTTCACTAATATAGTTTACATGCAAGTTTCTGGAATTAAAGGTTCATCACTAATTGATAAAAGCGCAGGGGAAGAAACATGGAAGTGAGAAGTTATTTTGAGCTTGAATTGAACTTCTTTAGAGATTTCTATCACTATTAAGTTCTATTGGATTAGCATATGGCAGTTTCTGGAATTTTGGCACACTGTGTGTTGATGACTGACTATTTGGTGGGTCCTTGTGCCCAAGTGAACACGTGTGATTATTTTCTTGGAAGAAGAGCTGAGGATTGACTGAAAACTGATTATTAAGGCCCCTCCTTCACTCTAAGATTCTGTATGAAGCATGATGGAGAAATAAGCACTGAAGCTCCTGATATCTTCACCTTTATTCCCCTTTCTTCCAGCCCTAGATGTTCTATGTAATGCTTTCTTCTGAAATTGCATGTCTCTGGCCAAGAAAATTGAAATAATTTATATATTACAAAGAACCCCATTTCCACTAAAAGTCCTTGAAAGATATGCACTGTGAAAATGGAATTGCACACTTACACACTGGCTATTCTCATTTTCTTTGCTAAACTCAAAGAGAAACTTCTAAAGTCAGGGTGCTATTGACAAACATGATGATTTCACAACTTCTATGAAAGTTTCCATGCTGAAAGATGAGCTCTTTGAGGTAAACCTAAGGTAATGGGATTTAATTAGAAAATAAAGGTGATGAACACAAACAGATTTTTAGTAACCAAGCCCAGTGTGTGAGTGAGACCACTCTGGGTCCCCCACAAACTCATTCAATCCAGCACCCATGTCTGGCATGTGAGTGGAACTTCATCCATCAGACAGGCTTAGGGTAGAAAACTGTGGCAGAACTCCCTGCAGAGAGACTAGAGACAAGACATCCAGCTGACCCAGAAGCAGAACATCTTGCCAGAGTGACACAACTGGTTAACCTTCAAGGGATGCAACAGGAAGAAGTGGACCTCAGCAGCCAGACCCAAGCCACACCCACCTGGATGACTTTGAACTTGGTAGATGCGGACCTGGTGCTAAGGTAAGAACTCTACCAAAGCTCTACACCGAAGGTCAGTAGGCAGGGCTATACAAAAATGACAAAGAGAAGGAGCAAAATGTGCTATCAGGCCCCCAGGCACCCAGAACAAATACAGAAGACAATAGCATAGAAGAAATTGGAAATCACACATCTGAAATCTCTGAAATAATAGCACCCAATGTAAAGAAACAACTGCAAAAAGAGATAGAAGAAATCAGATCAGAAATAATTTCTGAAGTAAAAGAAGTAATAATACCTATAATAAAAGAAGTACTAAGTGCTTCTAAAGAAGACACTGATAAAAAATAGAGGAGAATAGAAAAATGATGGAATCCTTGAATGAGCAATATAGGAAAGTAATAGAACGTATGAAGTAGATTCTAATTGCCATACAGGAACTTAAAGCCTCAATCACAAGTTGGCAAAGCCGTTTCAATGCAAGTGAAAGCACACTTTCAGACCTTAAAGACACCATTGCAGCTAATGAAGAGGTAAGACAAGTTCTCTTAATAACAACTAGGATGCAAGAAAAACTAATTCAACATCTGCAAGATGATGAGAAGATAAGCAATGTAAGACTCCTAGGCATCAATGAGAAAGAAGGAGTCTGTACAAATGATATAAAAAGAATATGGGAAGAAGTAATAGCAGAAAACTTCACAAATATGGGGAAGCAATTTCACATTCAGGTAACTGAAGCGTATAGAACTCCAAATAACGTCAACCCTTTAAAACCACATCCAGACATATAATAATCAAGATCCCAGAAATTCAGTTACAGGGACAGTATACCAAAAGCCATTAGAGAAAAGAAACAGATAACATTTAAAGGAAAATCCATCAGAATAATGGCAGATTTCTCTTTATAAACCATCAAGTTAAGAAGTGCATTGAACAAAATACTTCAAGTCTTACAAGAAAACAAATTACAGCCCAGACTGCTATACCCTGAAAAACTCCTTCATGTTCAATGGAGAAGTGAAATACTTCCAGGAAAAAGAACAACTAAGGAATTTCATGATGGCAAAGCCCATCCTGCACAGTTTACTAAAAGATATTCTAGAGAGGGATCAAAATGACCACAACTCCATCAAGGAGAATGGAAAGAACCCACCAAACAGGGTAAACTACTAAATACAGGAGAAGAAGTGGTATGCAAAATCAGTCTTCCAACTATTCTTTTGTGTACAGTAGCAGAATACATCCATCAGCATATTCTACAAATGGACTTCTCCTGCACCCTATGGGTCATGATTCTGTCTGGGTCTACAGAGTGGATATCAAGGAAATAGCAGTAGCTCAGTTGCACAAGTGACACCTGGCTACTAGTAAGTATCATGGGCACTGTCCACATCCATGACATACTAGAATATTGTGCTATATCTTATTCTCGTGAACAGTAATGTATTCTTTTTTCTTTTCTTATTATTATTATGGCTGGCTCAGCCTGCCCTGGCAGTGGGGCTGGCACAGCATATGGTGCCAGGGATCAACCCATGGTCCTTGTGATTGCCTAAGCTTGCCTAAGCAGGCGCTTTAAACTGCTGAACAATCTGATTGGCTTCCACTCATGTATTCTTGAGAGAAGAGTTTCTTCTTATCTGGTTGGAGAATGGATAGCAGTCTTGTTATTGGAACTCAGGGGTATTAAGAGCAATAGTAAGTGATTTAACAGGTTTCCAGTTGCCTTGGACTGTCCCTGAAATACAAACATTGGGTTTAATTTCTTGTGACATTAGTGAGATATATTCAAAGTTTCTTAGATGTAACCAGGCAATCAGAACACAATCAGCCCAATCATCTGGAGATTAACTGGATGTCTGGTTTAGCTTCTGGAAAACATCAATAGTGTTGGGCTATTCAGCTTCTGGGGCTCCCTGGAGAAAATATTAATGGTCATATACGTGAAATATGGTTAAAATCAATCACACTTATATTACAAATATAGTAGTGACCACATATTATAATGCAGTGACTTCATTTATCTATGTATCTAAGCATTATAGGGAATAAATCTAGTGATTGAAAATGTATTAAAATATGATATTTTCTTGGAGAGTCCTCAGGTTAAGTGAATGGAAAGCCTTCTAACACACATGGGAAAATAAAATTTATTATACAAATAAGATAAAAATTAAACCTTATCAAATTTGGGATTCTGCACACTAAATTCATTATTTTTATACCAATAGAGGAAGCTGAGGATATTTAAAAGATCTCATTTCCTGCAAATTAGTTTGAAGAAGAAGCACAATTCACTCCAGACTATGTATAAAATGGCATCAGTGGCAATTTGTGTTTAGAGTGCACAGTTTAGCTCCCTTAGGACAATCTGTAATAAAAATGTAAGCACACCAATAACAAACATAAAGAAGTGACTTTCTGTCATTTACCTACTTTTGGTCACCATTTCTGCCAAGATGACTTTCTCTTAGAGGTGCCTATTTTGAATTTTCAGTAGTATTGCCCTTATTAATGTTCTAAAACCAAACCTGGCTATGCAACACACTCCCATTTTTTGCTTCCATCCATTTAGCACCAGCTCTCTGAGATATTGACTGATCTCTTGTTGCCGTGTCATTCTCCCTGGCTTCCAGAGCCCAAAGTCATTTATGTGCATTTAGAGATATCTTTGAATGCAGCCCTGCTAAATCACAAGGCAGGCTGATGATGAAGTACAGTCCCCATTTAGACTTGTATAGAGTGGTATCAGCCACTTATCTTCTCAAGTAGAGCAAGCGGGAGGTTTGCTCCTATGTTGGCCTTTGTGTGCAGTTCCCTTTTCAGTCTTGATCTTTCTGGCAGCTAGTGCCTTCAGCATTAAGTATACTTTGCACTGTGTCTTTGTGCATGGGTTCTCCAAGTATGTGGAAAAATCTGAGAATCATTGCTAGGAAAATAAATGTTGAAGAGCATAACAGCTGAGGTTTGATCCCCAGGGTGCCATGCTGGCCTCACCTGCAAGGTGTGCTGAGATGGCAGCTGAGACTGGGCATGGTGGCGTGTGCCTACAATCCCAGCACTTGGGAGGCTGAAACCAGGAGAATTGCTATGAGTCCAATCTATGTAGTGAGACTCTATAGACCCTGTACTAAATATAGGAAACAAAATGTTGATCAGAACAACCTAAAAAATCAGTTACTTATAAGAAAGCATGCCAAATTATGATGGAATATGAAAGAATACATCATAGTATGCTACTATCTGGAGAAGTTGGCACTGTAAAAAAGAAAACACACAATCATAAAAGTCAGTGCACAAAATTTTGTTCTGCTTCTTCATGAAGCATGTGGCCACTGAGTAGCATCCATGCCAGCCACAGTTCTTTCAGTTATGAAATGAAAGTTGGATCCTGATGATTTCTTTGATGTACCCTCTTTCCCCAAACTCTATTCCTAGATATTTTCAGATGTTTTCCTTTCATAAGGTCACAGTGTGGAAACCATATTCCAAAGATGACTACTTTTTGCATCATGTCACACAGTAATCTTGTGAAAGAAGGGGTTGACTCTCAGTTTGCTTCTCTGGAAATGTCTGAGTGACACTTCCAACTATCAGAGACACAAAGGAATAGATTCTGAAGCCGCCCAAGAAAAGGTAGGTAGGCAACTTGTTATTTTTTCAGGCTGACTGAAAGCCTTTCAAATGACCATCAAACCAGTATAAAGAAGAAGCAGGGGGAAAGGGGCCAGTATGAACTTGGAAAAAAACCCAGGCTAGGACCATGGTCCAAGCAGAAAATATAAGTGGCCAAAGATGATAGCCAATATAGAAGCAGAATAGCAAGGCCTTTTGTCTGTTGGGAGCAGCATAGACTGAAATGAAATAGTTACAGTGGTCTAAGGAGCAAAGGGAGATCTTGGCACACACAGTGCACTGAGCTGTTCTGTGAAATGCAAAAGAAGTTTGTGCCTCTTTTCTTTCCTCTGACTTGGCACCTACTTTATCTTATATTGATTTGCCTTTCATTTCTTTGCAATGAAATTTACTTTCTTGTTTACTTTTAATGCTTTGTTCTTTCCACAAAGACTATTTCTAGTGACTTTGTCTTCTTTGTAAATGATTTACCACTTTTCTTTCCTGCTTCCATTATTCTCTTCTTCTTTGAAAAACAAAAACACAAATTTAACAGAATAGAATACTGAACTTCCCAGTTAATTGGGGAATGCAGGCAAAGGTGAGCGGGAGCTCTGTGTGATCCTTTGCTTTGGTTGTGCAAGATGAGTTCTGCCAGAGCACCTTCCAGCTCTGTCCTGAGAGCTTTGTCTCCAGTCTGACCTGCACTTGTACTGCTGATAACATCTGCTGTTTCCTAGCCACTGGGTACTAGCCCTCTGCTTCCTGCTTCCCCCCACTTCTCCCTCTATGCACATCCAGTTACAGCCAAAAACAAAAACAAACAATCAAAAAACCAAAATAGGACATAGGAAGGGGAGATTATGAACTCAACAATAAAACTGTAAGAAACAAGGCTCATATCTTTATTGATACTCAGACCTTAGTGTAAAATTTCCTTTTTAAATTTAATTTCCATACAATGTTTCTTGATTGGGGGTCCATTCCTTTGCAAGGGTCAAGATGATGATCATGGGTACATTCTATATCACTTTATCCTCACCAAAATAAATGTTCTTCACATGCATAAAGTGCTGTTTGAGTTAAGATAAGTTTTTCCAGGAAAAATGTATGCCCTTTCTATGCATTCCTTGGTAAAGGCTATGTATCTCTTCTGTTTTATTCTCTTTCTGGAGGAATAATCATATTCTTTATTTGGAAACTATTGTAGTTCACTTTTGTTACTGTGACAAAGTAATTGAGGAAGATTAACTTTATAAAGTAAAAGGGTCTATTTAGCTCACAGCTTTGGAGTCTGAAAGTTCAAATAGCACAGCAAGTGATTAGCAGCCCTTTGGCTTCATCTTGTGGCAGATGCAATGGTTGGAGTCCAGTGGGTGGGAGAAATAGCATCCCCAATACAAAAGCTGAGAGAGAGGGGGTGCCAGCAAACCCTGGCTTTTGTAGCCGTGTTTCCATGAGAACTAATCAGGGAACCAGAAGGATAGCCTAAATTCCTTCAAAGGGCAATGTCCCAAGTGGCCTAATGGCTTCCTATTAATGCCCACCTGCTAAATCTGCCTTTCCCCTGGGACTGAGCCTCAAATTTATGGACCTTGAAAGACAAACCACATCTAAACTGCAGCAGAAACAATGATGTTTGAGAAATTTAAGGTGAAAGAAATCATTTTCTCTTGTTTATTATTATGCTGCAAGCTATGTTCAATCAGCCTATCAATGCCATGATGGCCTCCTAGGAATGGCCGCTGACGTCTGCACAGCATTTTGCATTTATAAAGGACTTCTAAAGTCATGATAACTTCCTAACCTTACTTAAACCATAAAACATTGACTTAATCATTTTACTTGATAGATAAGGAACAAAATCATACCAGAGCAGAAATCTAGCTATTGCTCACATTTTATGACTTGATATTCAGGCAGATCTTGCTTTATCCTGAGACTCATTGAAAGTTTACTATGAACTAGAGAACGTACCCTTGCTTTCTTACCTGGCCTGTGCAAGAAGCAGTGCTCCAGGGGTAGAGAAAAAGCAGGGGCTCAGTCAGACTTCCATTTCAGCCCCACTCAGTGCACCAAGCCAGGCAGACAAGTGTGTTTACAAATAAGCTTTAATGAAGTAATGCCATTATACATGGGCCATAAGGCACTAACATTTATGATGATGAATGCTACATTGTGGTAGCCAATTTCTGGAGTTTTAATCAGATTTGAGTCAAAGCAGTTACAGATCCTACTAAATTCCTTTGACAAAAACATTTTATAAACCAATGAACAGCCAAACAAATATTTCTGTTTTAATGTCTAGTATGAATCATTTAAGAAGCACAAATCATGGCAATATTTTCTCTCTTTGGCTGACACATACTTTCTTGTCCTTCAAGAAAAAATTTTAATAATTTATAATCACATTTTATAAAGCTACTTTGTTGCTAAGAGCCAAGATGAAGGTACATGTGGTTTAACTCCACAATATTTTATTTCTCTCTCCACTTATAAGAGGTCTAATTTCCCAAGAGGTCTGTGCTATTACCAGAGGATATGATGATAAATTCTTTTATTTACTTATATTTTCTATGGGATTGGGGCTCGAACTCATGACCCTGCACTTGCCAGTCAGGCACTTGTGCCATGGAGCTATCTCTCCAGCCCCCAATAAATTCTTTTAACTGGATCTAAAATTAATATTTTTTTTCTGAAAAGAAAATGAAACATAGCAAAGGTAATTTTCAATATACAGATTGATAGTGGCACTCACTAGTGGTTTGTTCACAGCCTGGGCCACGATTCAAAAAATGGTCACTGGTTTAAAAATAAATAAAATTTCCACTGTTCCACAGGACTTCAATGCAGAAAGTGTATACCCTGTGCATTTAGAAAATCAATGGTATAGAGCCTTTGTAGAGAGATGTCCACATAAGCCTATCAAAATGACATTGGGAGTGTCAGAGAACTACCTAGAAGAACCACAAAATGATGTTGATGCTCACAGCGACAGAGACGTATGGGCAGAGGGGAGAAAGATGCATCCTCCGCCCCACCCTCCTGCTCTTCGCCCTCTGCAGCACCCAGCATCCACAGGCTTCTGATGCCACCTCCCCGTCTCTCCCTCAGCCCTGTGGTGGTCTCCCCATCTCTAGAGGTACTGCGCCTGCAGGCAACTGCTCTCAACTATCTGATTCCTTAAAAAGAATTCTGATGAAACGAGGCATTATATAGGCTTATAACTGAAAACAGGGTCACCCGGTCACAGACTCCTTGCAAAAAGCAATGCTGTGGCATACTCCCTTTGTTCAACGTGATGGTAAATAATAGTTTTCACGGATAGTCTTATTGATTTATGACAGAGTGAGGAAAAGTCAGATGGGCCTGCAAGGGCTAGTTCTCTAAGAGCGTGACTCGCTTTATTTTGGATTTGACCTGCCTGTGCCTCAGTTTCCTCACCTGATTAAAGACTGCTTTGTGAGAGCATGCTTGATAAAGTCCTTTCAAGACATGGTGATTCAGCAACGTGGTCCTGATATTGATTGATTGATTGATTGACTGTCTTTTTGAGACAGGGTCTCACTATGCAGTTCAGGCTGGTATTGAACTCACTTTTGTAGCCCAGGCTGGTCTCGAACTCATGCCAATCCTCCTGCCTCAGCCTCCCACATGCTGGGATTACAGGCATGTGCCACCACGCCTGGTCTGCCTTCATTTACACATTTGTAGAGCCAATATGCAGAGTGATGGCCTACGATAAGAGTACAACGAAGACAGAAAAACAAACTTCATGTATTAATCATTCCCGAGTACTAATTGTGAGGTGGGCACTGTCTCATGCTTGGCATGAATATGGGTAAGCAAAACAGAATGTCAGTGATCACTCTTCCTGCTAGCATTATAGGAGTTTAAAACTATTCTGCCTCTTGTGTATTTATTTTGCAAGACATAAATCAGCTGCACTAAAGCAGTTACTGTCAAACACCAAATGTACAACGTCCAAAGTAAGGCCAAGTAAATAGCTACTTTTTGCATTAATTTCTGTTTTTTAAATTTTTTTTCCAGTACAAAGATTCATGCACAGCAACCGTCAAATGCTCTTTTTGCCTTTGTAGTTGGTCCGCATTTGTTAAAGGAATTCTGGAAATACTGCCAGGCATGAATAAAGAAGAGCTGGCAGCCCCGGCCTCCCCAGCCTCTGCCCCTGCTCAGGGTGGCTGTTGGGCGCCCTGAGGGTGCTGAGCGGTGGCCAGAGCCTGGAGTTCTTCCGCAAGCTGCTCTGGCTCCCTGGCCTGCTTCCGCCCCAGCCTGCCTGTGATCTCCAAACTGCTGACTCACGCGCACTGCAGACCGAGAGCCCGTGATTACCCTCCTGTTTTTCTCCTCAGACACATCTTTCTTGGTAACCAGGCGCAGGATATGCTAATGCACATTGGCAGACATGAACTCCAAGTACAAAAATACAATCTGCCTTGCAAAGTGAGAAACAGGAGTGTGGAGAAACTTCAAGGTTGCCCTTTTGACTCAGGTTTCCCTTTCTGCTATGCAGGCACACGGTAAGTGCTCACCCATCAACTGGGTACGCAGGAGAGATCTCTGGTGACTGTGAAGTCTTTAAATCATTAGGAGCAGTCATTCTTTTCATTTCCAATAAATTTCCCTTGAGCCCTTTTAGTAATGTGCTGTGTGAAAACTGGCTAGTTTCTCTCTTTGTGCCAGGGAGCTCTGGGTCTGCAGCCTGCAGAGAATTCAGTGAGGCAGAGAAGTTAGGATCTGTCTCTTCTCAAACCCCATCTTGGCCACGAGCTAACTGCATCTTGCTTCTGAATCGTCTAGAAAGAGTTCACCGGAGGTCACCACTGATCCATGGACTCGCTCAGAGTTTTTATGCATTGCTGTTGAAATAATGTTTAATCTTTTCTCGTCAGCTGGCTGGATGATACGGTAATATTACCCAGTGTCGCTGCACAAAAGGACAGCAAGTCCCACTTTCACAGCCCTCTCACAGGAAAGCACAAGATTCTGCAGGAAGCACGAGCCTTCTGCAGTGTGCAGATATTCCCAGACAGACTATTCAGAAGGAGTTGATGAGTGCTGAGTGCTCATGGCGCTGCTGAGCGGAATTGCCTGGGCTGCTGGCTCCTGCGTTATTAAGGTTCTCTTTTGTCTGACTCACGCTCACAAATTTCCTGACCACAGACGTGGAATTTACTATAAAGTGAGTCATCTGGACTGAACCAATCAAAATTTCCCAGGAAAATTCTTCTCAGATTTGCAACAATTATTTCTATTCTGAGATAGCCTTTTTCTTTATTATCGCGAAAAGCATCAGTGAGAAGGTGTGGGTTAAGTCTGTGTTTAGATGCTCGCATTAGTAAATTATCTCTGAGTAATTTTATGCTCAAAGCCACAATCTCCAGTGGATAAAAAGGAAGACGTTTGTTTTCAATTGGAAAGGTCACAGTCAAGCTGTTACATTGATTTAAAAAATGATACACTGATACAGACAGGAAAGGGTAAAGAAATTGCTTGCCAAATAGAATGAAAACAAAAACTTTATTTTTCCTCATAGAAAAATAAGATTCAAAGCAAAATGCTGAGGAAGAGGTCACTTTCAGATACAAAGATGAAAACGTTGGCTATAGTAGGTTCAGATTTTCATAAACTGCTTATAACTAGTTGCCTCTTTAATCAGCTCAGCACCTAGAATATTCTTAAAGGAGCTATGTGCGCAAGTATTTTTCATTCTTTGGAAAGTCAAGTTGTCAAGTTTTTTTTTCTTTTTAATGCAAGAACAATGCCTTGTATTGAGAGTGTATTTGTTGTCTGATAGAAAATATAAGAACAGGAAGAACAATAAAGGCAAAAGCTAGGAAAATATGAAAGAGATGGCATTAAAAGGATGGGGCATTAGATAGCATTAGAGAGGAACTTGGCCTAAGGCTGCTGACTTATTGACTTTGTCCTCAATAATCGCCACCTGTAACCCTCTGTGTCCAACTCCAGCGACAAATTTTTCTCTTGGTTGCTTGTTCCCATTAGAGTACAATGGCAGAATTACAGGTCACCTGGGACTCCCAGATCCAGCCCATGTAGTTAAGGAAAAACTGAAATCATTTGCTCAGGGATTGATGTAATGTATCTATGAGAGCAACTAGATGAGAGATAACAAGTACCATAGGCCAGATGGTGCACAAGGGGATCTCTTTGTTATGGCACTCGGTGTTGTTAACAATCTTAGGAGATACGGAACTATCCCCATCTTAAGACACCAAGAATAAAAGAGGTTTAGGCACTTCCTCAGTGTTAAGCTTCAGCTCTAGGTAGGTTTTAATTCTAGGCATTCTTATTACCATTTCCAGTAATGCATTAAATGGAACCCATGTACCTATCATACTTTCATATTTCAAAATGCATGCTAATCGTGTCAAATCTCTGCTATAAAATTATAGCAGCTTGCCATAGCCATTTTTCTACTCACAGACCATATGATTTTGATTATAATGAAATATAAATAAATATTTCTCGGTGGAAGGCGTGAGGACAGGAAACGCATTCAAAGTTACCTGAATGATATGCCTCAGTCTTCCATCTCTATTTCTTCCCTCAGCTCACTTTCCATTTCCTAGTTGATGTTATCAATGAAATGTGCTTTCTCTTTTCTTTCTTTCTTTTTGTGGGACCGGGGTTCAAATTCACGACCTTGCACTTGCCAGGCAGGCACTTGTGCCATGGAGCTATCTCCCCAGCCTTGTGCTTTCTTTTTTCTTTTTGTTTTTGTATTATGGCTCACTCAGCCTGCCCTGGAGGCGGGGCTGGCATGGCATGTGGTGCCAGGGATCGAACTGCAGTCCCTGTAGTTGCCTAAGCTTTCCTAAGCCGGTGTTTTAGAGAGCTGAACGAACCATCTTGCCAGCCTCTATTTTTTCAAGAGTGCTGAGTTTGTCATTTTGTCTCTTTCATATGAGTAGTTTATTATTCTATCTTTCCAGTAAATGAATTCCTAAGGAATAATTTTTCAAATTATCTAGGTTGCTATATGTTTAAATAGTTCATTTTCAGTTACAACTCCTCCAATGCTATGCATAACCAATATTCTCAAAGTAATATTAGTAATTTATGTCTTCCATTTACTTCACTGACATACCCTGCATATACACATACATATTATTACTCAATACTTCACTCTTTCTGATCAGATAAAAATATAGGGATTTACTTCATTAGGAAATGGCAAAACTACTAAAGATAGGACAGGAACGGATGTCAATGGATCAGACATTTTGTCATGCTCTCAGCGAAGTAGTCAGCATCTATTTGCTACTGAGTGCGTGCAGTATGCCAAGTAGCTGGATGTTACTCATTGAAGTGGAATGCACTCTCTTGCTGAGCTGGCCATTTGCTCATGTTGGAGACACGTCTTTCCGAATAAGGATGAACTACACTATCCTAAAGCTATTCAAAAACGTCAGAGTACTTGCCAGTTTACTTGTAAATACTCTCCTTTTTGGAGAAAAAACATCCTACTCTCTTAAGAAATACTTTCCAGATGGCAAAAATTAGTAATAATCATTAGTAATAATTCCAGTTACTATAATGTATCTTGTTATATAGGCCAAAATTTGGGCTTTGTGGATTGACTCTTAGTGAAAATATAAACCAGAAATATTGAAATGAACCCTCTAGATTCTTAATACTTTAGTGGTACTATTTTAGGGAATTCATAGTAAAACTCAACTACGTAAATAAATTTATACGAGTAGCCTATACCGTACCACCTAAGATGCTGGAATATGAGAAGGGAACACTGGACTGAGAATATTAAATTCTGCATCCAAATCTCACTCTGCAAGTTTTCAAGTCATATTTAAATCACTTGAACTTTTTTTTTTTTGCTATGTCCTGGTAACTTCATTTTTATAATAGAAAAACAACGGTTCTGATTTGCATATCACTAGAATATAATAAATGGTACATGCTCTAAAATAAGTAAAAGTACTTTAGAATCTTGAAATGACGTTTTAATAAAAAAAGGTTAGTTTTGTGCAATTGTTAACGAAAAGTGGAAAAGTGCTCTACTAATAAACCATGAAGTATTTTGTCTTGCTGTTAAACTTTACAATTTTATTTTGGTTTTAACATCCCATTTAGATTTATTGAATATACTACAACAAGTCACTACAAGCAACTTGTAAGATTAAAGGAGAGGCAATGCCATTCAAAGGCAAGAACATGTGATTAGACTCAGTTGAGCCTGAGTTCCATTCACTTAGTTTGTTGGGCAAGATCCCTTGGGCACTTCCTTTTTTTAACCTGTTACTTTAGTATAAATCATATATAACCATATCCACCTATAGTAAAGAGAATAGTGTATGCAAAGCACTTAATCCAGTTCTTTAGTACCTAGACCTCATGAGAGCTATCTCTGCTATAGCTACAATACTCTTTGTTTTTCCCACTGCCCAGGGTTCTGTATCTGCGGTTCAAAGATTGTACGAAATTCTGCTAGTTTTATAGGTTCCACTTCATTTTTCTTCTTTTCCTTCTTTCTTTTCCAAAACCAAAAGATTTTCAGCTGCCACAATTATTGTTAGAAAATATGAGGAGTACAATTATCAAGGTAGTGTGATAAATATTCCTTATGTTACAGGTTACATTCCGCTGAGGCATCTGAACAGCTAGCTTGCTTTGAAAGATGAAGCCGGGGAGGATCACCCATGGTTAGATGCATATTGTTATTATGGCGATTGTCCTCAAGGTTATAGCTTCACTTTTGCATTTTGTGTTTTCTTTTTCTTGAGGTGTTTTGAAAATATTATCCCACTTGCAGGAATCTGGTAATTGTTAATGTACAGGCCTGTCTGAGGAAGAAAAACATTGCTGCAAAGGCTCTGATTTAGCATCATGATTTTTATTCATTTTTAATACAGAATTTTAATGATCATCAAAGCTCAGATAGTTATCATGGATTTTTATTCATTTCAGAAGGAATCATGGTGTTGCTGCATGTGGGCTTCTGGGAAAAAGAAATCAGTGTGATTTAAAAAGAAGGCAATGGCCCTCAGTGCTCTTGCCCTACCTTCTTTCCAACATCTCTGTTTTTGTGCTAAAAGTCTCTCACAATTTTTCCAGTTCCTTCCTGTAGCTCATATTAATGAGTGTCACAGCTTAGTAATGATCATCATTTTGTATTAAAGTTACAGTTAAGCTAATGTGGTGGAATGATCTCCATGCCAGAAGCTCTGAATTCTCTCCCTTTCCTTCACACAAGAAAACTAGATTAGAGCCAAACGCTCTAAGATCTTTCTTACATAAGGAAAAGGAGGTGTTTCCTTGTTTCTCCTTTTCTTACCCTGATTCTCTGTCTCCCTCTGTATTTATAGAACCAGGTTTTATTATGATTTACCAGTGTGCTTGGAGCACATTAGTGAGCCTCCAGGTGGCTCAACCGACCTAACAGAGCACATTTCTTTTCACATTTGATCTTAGAACAGCCAATATGTTCCTAGCAAGAACAGGCTAAGCAGTTAACTTGTCTATTTGCAGATAGCTTCCTGTTGCCTACTTCTCAGAGACACCAGACCTTTTTCATATTACCTGTTCCCTACACAACTTTGAATATTTTCACCTTTTTGACTTTCCTTTACAGTTAATCTGTGAATCAGTATGAGGGACTCCTCTAATTAAAGAAATACTTGACTATTTATTTATTTTTACAGAACTGGGGATTGAACTCAGGCCCTTCCACTTGCCAGGCAAGTACTTATTCTACTGAGCTATCTCCCCAGCCCTACTTGACTATTTTAAATAGCTTTGCTTCCAGCATGTGTTGCAGCTTTTGAATTGAAGGTTTTGAACTTTTTGTTAGTGGTGGGTATTTATTCTGAAAACATTTCCAAGAATGTGAAAAGTAAGTGAAAAATAAATGACAACAAAAGTATGGAGAAGGAAAAGGTGTTGTTTAACACATTCTTCTATAATCTCTCATCAATTTCTCTTTCACAGTTACAGTCTATAATATAGAATACCTCTTTGCTTAATATAATTCTAAAATAGTGGAATGTAAAAGGGACCCTAAAATCTGTAAAAAAACAAAACAAAACAAAACAAAATCCCCCCAAAAAAACAAAACCAAAAAAACGAGCAATCACAACACATTTGTTAGCAGTGGCAATATCTCTGTGTGTATAAATGTATTTATGTATATATTAGACATCTATGTTATATATATCCATATACATAAAGATAAAGAGTGGTATATGACAAAGCATATTTTGAGGGGTTTCTCTAATGTACAATCAAACAAATACAACAGAATATATTTAATACATTTAAACATATTTAATATATGTTTATAGCTAGTGAAAATCTAAGTTTGTTTGAATTTCCAAAATGTTTTATTGGATCAAATTGAAACTAAGGAAGTAGAACTATTGGTAATATTAGAATAGAATTTTAAGATCTTAGAATTTTTCTGTTCGCATACAATGAAATCTAAAAGCTTCAGCTTTCGTATCTTTTCTGAACGTCTGTTTTCTCATTTATCCCTGACACACCTACCTTGGGTCAGCCCTGAACACACACCCTGGGAGCAGAAGCAAGGCGTGATGCGAAGAGGTAAGAAATGTCAATGGGACTCCCAAAACTCGCTTTGTGTGGTCATTGTGTTGCTTTCTCTACCAGCATGAAAAGGTCATAGAGATTAACACAGATGGGAACGGAACATAGAGAGCTTTCCTGGCCATATTTGGGAATGCGGACTTTGTCTCTTATCAATAGGTAAAGGAAGAAATCAATTAACTTGAACAAATGAATACTGCATATTGTTACTCTTTAGATAGTCACAGTGACTGCAGTGGGAAACCTGTTATGGGAGAGTATTAGAGCATAGAGCTCTGTGCATTAGGAGACTATTGCTATCAAAAATTGAAAGAAGCTGAACCAAGTATGTGTAACTTACATGATTTAGAAACAATTAGTTATCACCGTTGAAAGAAAGTTGGAGTCTAGGGTGCATCATTCTGGCTTTCTGGAATGAAAGATTTGGTGACTTTCTAAAATGAGCAGTCAGAAAAGAGGAGTGTTTGTGGATGAGGTCATCTTTGGGCATGTGAAGTACCTGAGGTATTTCAGTGGCAGACAGCTGAGACACTTAAATATCAAGGTCAGAGGGAGAGGTTTGAGCTTGATAGAAAGATTAGCTTGTCAGATGTGGGAATCATTAGCAGAGGATAATGAGCTTGTCCAGAGATAGCCTGTCGGGATAAAATGGCTCAATAGCAAAGCTCTGGAAAACACACTAAGGTCATCATTAAGAGAGAAATTAGCAAAGAAAAAATTTTAAACAGAAAGGAGACTACCAAGAGAATCATGATTCAGAAAGGATGGAGAAATAATTTCAAAATTAAATAAGAGAACTGAATGATAACATTGCCTTTAGCCATAATTATGCCACTGGTAAACTTGCCAGAGAAAATTAGTAGATTACAGAGAATATGCCCAGTAAAATTTAATATGCATTAGTCTTATCACTGTATCATGTCATCATTCAAAAAATTACATCGAAATAATTCATTCAGAAGAATAAATTTGTTTAAAAATGAAAAAAATGTATATGATGCATAGAAATAAAATCCGTTTAGAAATTATGTTTTCTAGAAAAAATCTCTTCAAGTTAAAAATATGGTTACAATAATTGTATTTTGGGCATTTGATCTCTTTTAGTTTCCATAAAGCAACAGATATTAGAGCTATTCTGTTTACAGCTAGAAAGCTAGACAAAGCAAATAAATTAATGTTTTCAGACATGAGACAATAGGCACTCAGGCAGTGATCTCTGACAGAGGGCAAAAAAAAAAAAAGACAAAAACACCATGAGGCCTATGATCAACCAGCTTTCCCCTAGGCAGTAACAAGAAGAAGAACCTGACAAAGTGCAGAAACTGGCACAAGTTTGAGGCATTTGAAATAGCAAGACAGACTTACACAGAGCAAGCCTGGAAAGGGCTATCTGGGTAAAAACATCATTGTCCATGCCTACCAACACATCACACAATTGACATAGCTACCAAAAAATTATGAATTCAACAACCATTACAAGTGGACAATGCTCAAAACACAGCCAGCCAGACTAAAGAGGTCTTAATGCACACTCTTAATATTCAACACAGAGCATTAAAAAGCAAGACTTAAGATAAAGCCTGACCTTTCTAGATGGTAAAAGATATCCTAGTTATAAAAGCAAATGCCAAAAATAGCAAGCTGATTCACAGGTAAGGTGCTTTTTAACTCTGAGGCGGTACCTAAGAAAACCTAGATGATCAACAAAGAAAGGTTCAAAATGGTCAGCATCCAATAAAAAATTATTAGACACACGAAGGAGCAGAATATTATCTATAACCACAAGAAAGTCAATCAGTGAAAACAGGCTCAGAATTTACCAGTATGGCTGGTAATTATGGTACATTTTTTAATAGTTATGGGTTGAATAACTCTTATGTGAAATGCTCAGAACTAGAAGTGCTTGCTATGCCAGAGCTGTTTGGAATATTTATAGAGAGTTTATAGGTCGAGATGAAAATTCAAAATCAAAAGTGTTCTGCAACTTGAAACTATGGTTCCAGCAAAGTCTGGATTTCAGAACATTTCAAAGTTAGGATGAGAATGCTCACTGTGCTTTTAATATGTTCATGGATTTAAAGGAAATCATTTAAGAATAACACAAGTTGAGCCTCTAAACAAGAAAAAAAGTCTACTTTGGAGCTTAAAAATGCAACAGATGCGGTACAATTTTGCTGAATGAGCCTAGAAGCAGAGTAAATGTTACTGAAAAAGAAATCAGTGTATTTTAAGAGCAGAAAATAGACTTCATAGAGAAACACACACAGAATATAGATTTGCACCAATGAATTCAATATTTTAGAGCAAAATGAGTAACTTCTTAAAAATATAAATTAGTTAACGATAAAAAAGAAATTCTAAACATCTTTTGGTCCATTAGTGAAATTTAACCTTTAATCTCCCCAACCCTGGTCAAATGGGTTCATTAAAATATATGAAATGTCTCAAAATGCAAGAGTCCTATTACACACAACTTTTAACAAAGAAACTACAGATACAGGAAGCCCTGCTTGTGTTACAAAATGGCAAAAATCATTGCAACAACAATTTATAAGAGAATCTTAGGGGAGCTCCTTTCAGGATATTGTGATCAATAATAATAGAGCTTTAAAAAACCTTCTGAACTTGTATTTGGAATATTTCAGTAGAAATATAAGGTCATTATAATTTTGGGGAGTGACATGGAGGTAGGAAGCAAGCAAGCTTATTGTTTTGAGAGAAGGTAAGTACAGTTAGAGAACATCATCACAATCAGTTTTAAGACTTTTAGGGCCAGGCATGGGCTTAAAATATAAATAATTTCATGACAAACCCTTTTCATTTGGATTTTTTTCCACAAGCAGTTGAAAAGCTAATAAAAGGTCTTAAACCCAAGAGTGTCACTACCAAGTAAGGAATTTGGATTCTTAGTTTTCAGTCCTAAGAAGCAGCAAATTTAGGGACAAAGAAGATGGGGAAATCATGAAATGGCCTAAAATAGTTAAATGGCAATGGAAAGAAAGAAATAATACCCAGAAGCCTCATGATAGATTCAAAAGATTGCAGCCTCAAACTTAGTTATATTCTCTAAATATTAAAATTAAAATGGTACACATGTAGACTCCTACAAGTCTAGGGGCGTGAGGTAAAGATTGCATAAAACCTAAACAACTTAATCATTTAGTGAGACACTGGCTCAAAACAGAAGTTACTTTTATAAAGGCTGAGGATCTAGTTCAATGCAAAGACCCTGAATTCGTACCAGTATTACAAAGAGATTAAATATACATAGATAAATGTACATTTTCATTTCTACTGAATAAAACTTGTATGGGACAAAATTTTATCAGTAGAAGTTTCTCTGTGTTATAAGATAAATATTCAACTCATCCCATGCTTTTGGTTAGACATAACACTGAAGTAGACCCAAATATATGTTCATGACAGTTATTTTAAGCAAAAGCCATAAACTTCTCTCCCACAACTTTCCAACATGATTTGGATCAGGTAAATTTGTAACAGGAAATAATTAATCTACATATGAAACAACTGATCTATATACATTGTACATTTAATGGGTTTTTAATTAATTATAGAAGATGAATTTATCTACTTAATGGCAAATGATCACTGCAGGTTAAGTCAGATATATTTGATAGCATCCATAATTTTATTTTTGGTTCTTAAAATGAAATGTGTCCAATAAACGTTTCTCTCCATTAACCAAGGTTCATGTACACAAATCTCTGAGGGAGCTTCGAATTCTCTGTTTTTCTCCAGTGAGCATTGTCAGGGGACAAAGAATTTGATGTGCTGTGATTTTATAGCAGCAAACAAACCACAGTGGTGGAAACAGCAATTAACATTGTGAATCTGTTAACAGGACGATTAGTGTAAAATACTATTCATGACAGTCTGAAGAAAGTTTTGCTCTTTCCATGTTAGTTTTCTTTAAACAAAAATCCCTTAAGATACAATAGCTGGGATGATTGCGACCACTTTAAGAGTCTTCTCTTTAAAGAGCTACAGGAAATATTCATTTGCCTCTCCATGTGAGAGTTCAGCAGGCAGGACCTGAGCTTTGCTGTCTCCTTTGGTTTTGAGTGAAACCCTGAGGCTGCCATACTAGGAGGAGGAAGAGGCACTCAGCGGACTCCAGGAAACTGCTAAGGCAATTTTATAGGCAAAACTTCCTTGCACAACACTTCTCGTGCTTGAAAACAACTTCCAGAAACTATATAAATAAAATCTGATGCAAATCCCTAAGTTTCTGTTTTATTATACATGTCAAGTCTTGTAGCTTCACTTTGGAGATAAAATTTTAAATAGCGCCCTAGCCTGGTGCAAACAAAGTCTCCTAAGAAATCACTTTGTACACAATCAGTACAGTGTCTACTGGGACAAGCTGTCCTGTCCCTGAAAAGGATCATAATAGGACAGAAGGATATTTCCTATTTGCTTTGCACTTTAAAATTTATCATGGAAAAATTTAAACCATTCATTTTTTGCACTACCGTGTGACTTAAACAGCTGGTAAGGTTTTATTTTTCTAAACACCAATTAGATTACTAATCTCTCAGGTTTTTATTGCTACTAAGTGGTAAAACCAACACACACACATGAAAACAATTCAATTGTTTATGTAGACTAAAAAAATGTGTAGAGAAACTTCTAGAAGACTACTGTAGTACGTGTGCTGGTATGAACGAGCCCTTGGAACAGAAGGGAGTTCTGGGAGGGTGTGAGATGCTTCATCTGCAGGAGAGGAGGACTCAGGAAGCCCAGGAGGCAGTGTTGATGCTGCATGGACATCCCATGAAGAGGGTTCTGTCTGGGAAGGTAGGTAGACATGCCATGACACTTTACTAATGTGAAAATGGCATTATATTTGGTGGTTTCATGAAACCACCTTGGTTTCCTGACAGATATGAGAGCTCAGAGAAAAATAAGGAAGATACTGATGGACTTCACAGAAGGAAGAAAAGAGGCACATCTGAATTAGCAGAAGAACTGCAAATGCTCACTGGACAGAAAGTGTTATATAACAGGCCCTTAGTGATATGTTTTATTTCTGAAGCATTCATAGGTGCGTTAAAAGGATAGAACACTTGAAGCATATCTATCTATCTATCTATCTATCTATCTATCTATCTATCTATCTATCTATCTATCTCTGTATCTCTCTATCTCTTTATCTATCTATTTATTTATTTGCTGGACCAGGGATTGAACTCAGGATCTTCCACTTGCCAGGCAAGCACTTATTCTACTGAGCTATGCCCACAGCCCCTTTGAAATATTTCAAATAAGGAACATAACATATTATTTTACCATGTAAGATAATATAACTATTTCCTGATGAGGTTGTATAATGGAACTGTCAAGGTCATCAATTACAGATTAGTTTTTGCTTCAAGTTTAAATAGAGTTAAAAACACAGAACGCAGCACCTATCATGAGAAATAGGGAAGGGGGACTCGCAACTGGCAGTGGGGGATGGATAAGTGACATTTAATGAGTTTCTATTATGTGACCACTTTCTGCTTATATACTGTATTGGTCAGTTTTTCCATTCCTGGGGCAACACAATGACCCTTCAACTTACGGGAAAGGTTTACATTTTGTCCTTGGTTTCAGAGTTCACTTGGCTCTAAGGCAAGAAAGTCATGGCAGAAGGACATGGGGAGACAAAGCTGCTCCCTCCATTGCAGCCGGGAAGAAGAGCACAGAGAAGGATGCTGGCATGAGTTACATCCCCACGAACAGCCTGCGAGCTTCCCTCTACAACTCCGCACCACCTCCTAACAGTGCAGTCTGCTAGGAGTATCAGTGGCTTAATCACTGGGGGTAGTGTCTCTGATCTAGTCACCCAGGAGACCCCAAGGAGTCTCTTAATCCAATCAAGTTAGCAGCACCTGGCACACATCCTGTCGCTGAATTTTAGAATCAAACCTTTTAAGTGTTATGTTAATTTATAAGCTAAGAAAACAGAGCTCTAGAGAGCAACCTACTACCAGTACGAGGCAGATGACCCAGAACCCGAATCCAGAGAGGTTTGTCTGATTCTCAAGTGCATACTCTTTTTAAGGAGTGGCATTTGTTTGATTCACCCTGTCTTTCTCATTCTAACCTCCTAGAAAATACAACTACTAGAGAGTTCTACCAAGGATTTAAGAAGAATTTGTATCAATGACCTAGCGAACTCTTGTTCACATTTGGCAATAAAAAACTTTTGCAGGGAAACCGGTCAAGAGAATTGCCACATTCCCATCCTCCTACATTCTCTTTGTTTGAGGCCAGGTATTCCTTTGTTGCCGTTGGTCTTTGACTCTGGAGATCTAACAGAGGTCAAGAGGACCAGAGAGGATAAAGGGAAGAAGGACACCTACAACCTTACACAGTAAGCCTCTATGGGAAAGGAGAAAAGATCTTGAAGCATCCACCTTGTCCAGTCTAGTTCTGCTTATTAAGGAGCAGAGAAGTGTTCAAGGCAAAAGTCCTACGTAAGAAAGAGACAGAATGTCCTCATATTAACGCCAAAGCACAACCATAGGTGGCTGCATAAGACACAACTCTCAGAGCTGTGTCTGAGAAAGAGACGCATAGCCAGACTTCCCAATTTGATCTTTCATTACAATGCCAGAGATCTAAGGCTGGGTAATTTATAAAGAGGTTATTTTGGTACATGACCGGACTTCATGCTGCTTTAAAACATCACTGGAACTAAGAAGAGGAGGCATGCATGAGGGCTCACAAGAAAAGAGACAGCTAGCTATTCCTGTGAGAAAAGCATTAATTCATTTATGAAGATTCATAAGCCCAACACCTCTTAACACACAAACTTTTAAGGGACCCACTCAAACCATGTAACATCAACGAGGAAGAGAAAGGGTATATGTGGGAACGAAGAGTCGTAGTGATCCAAGAAAATAGTGAATGTCAGTGAAGTTTATGGGAAAGCCTCTGATCCCAGGCCAAGGGCAGACTGCTCATCTGACCTCTTCTCACTGTCCTTACGCTAGCACTTCCTTCTTTCTCCTTGTACCAGGACCATGATGCCCCTCTGGACTCTGCAACGCCTTTTTTATTTATGGAATGATCTGTGCTACTCAGGCAGGCATCAGTATGCTCTTAATAAGTGGTTCAGCTTCCATTTCAAGCCTGGTCACCTATTCTACTAACTAACACTCTGCCATATTAAATTGCTCTGGGCCCATTTCTAAAACACAGTTTGTTCTTTCTACCTTTGTGCTTGTATTCAGTGTATTAAATCTGGCCAAATGCACCTCTCACTTATACCACACTGTCTTGCCTTTTCTGAACTTGATATAGAGAAGGAGCATACAACAGTTGGCACTTGGAGCCTTACTGGGAGGTGTGCCTCTGTGTCACATCTCCTTTGTGCTTACATACTGTTGAGGGCAAGTACAAACTGTCATTCCAAGGCACAATCAGTTGTCTATAGTAGATAATACATAACTGATAAAGATATTAAAAGGAATAATGACTAGACATACTAAGGAGACATGACAGGATAATTTGCTAGCATGTAGCCCAATGCTTTTTTAATTTAGCAATGAGGAAACTGAATCCAAAGAAAGTGATCAACTTTAATTTGCATAGTAATGAGCTAACCAAACTGAATCTAGGAATAACAGGTGAAATAATTTGACTGACTCCATATGCCAGGCACATGTATAAGATGACTTTACTCTTTAAGCAATCCTATGTAGTAGCTCATTTGGCAAAAGGATTGAGCCATACGTATCAAGCCATATAGCACCAGAAGTAGAGGATTTAGGCACAGACTGATACCAAAGTACCTGTGTTAATTTTGACTCCATTCACCTTCCAATTTGTGGCTCCATCATTTCTTTCATACTTATAATTAAGTTAATAGTGATAATAAGTTCTTGCTATAAACCATGCTTTTCACACATCTTGCAGAAGTGACCCTACACATAGATATTCACTGATATTATTAGTAAAGCCAATAGAGAAAATCAGGTTATTCTAAGATAACCAGTAATTCTGGTTGAAAAATGAAGAGTAGGTCCTACTTAAATTTGCTTTAGACTCTTTTTCATATCAAGCAATGAGCAGACTCATCCTAGGCTAAGAGATGAACATGGCTATTCTGAATTCACTGCCTCTTTGAGTTTATTATCAATGACCTAAAAGAAAACATTCATTATATGACATTGACAGTGCACATGGAGCTACGTGGCTTTAGGGTCGTGTGGTTGATGATGAAAATAACAACAGCCCAATTTCACATTTTCTCAACGTATAAATAAGCTTATTTTGTAGAGCTTTAGAAACTAAAGCTCTCAAGCAGGAGATTTTGAATTATTTTGTGCTTAACTTTCCCTGATAATTAAATCCCAGTTTATAATTTATTATAATGTTCTTTTTTCTCATTCGCTATGTTTCTGTGTAAACTATCATTAGATTAGAATTTTGAATCTTTCTCAAGGAAATATAAGCCTTGGATTTCCTGTTAACTGTAATGGAAATTGAAAAAACAATTAAGCTGTTTTTCAGTCATCTCCAGAGCTGCAGATGTGTAGTTAAAATCCAGAGTTTGGGAGTTTGCCTGCTTCAGATCCTCACTTTTCAAGAGTGTCCTCTTCACATCTCCTTTGGATAGTAGACTCTTCTCTACTTGTACAGATCAACAGATCCTCCCAGAATATAAGTGTGCTCCTACTGGCCTGCTGCTTACACCCCCCCTGTGATTTTTGATCACATAACTTAAATTTTTTTTTTTTTACATACTCTGTTTTGATGTGGCTCCTCTTCTCCCATTGAGATTTGCAAGAGTATAAAATAGGGCCTTGCTTTTGATAGATGTTTCCATGCATTTGCCCATGAACCATTTACTGAATGAGAACATTTTCCTTTGTACATTTCATGACATAGGCAGCTGAGAACTCTGAGCAAGAGCTTCTAGCTCCTTTCTTCTCTGCCACCCATGCTGCCAGCTTCCCTCCATATGTCCAAATGGCCAAGCTGGGCAGGGTCCAGGGCCTACACAGAGCTGCTGTATTGTTGTCCCCTTGGTGCTTTACCAATGTGCCACATTGTTATTTTACATTTCCAGGGATCCAAAGTCTGACATGAGTCTCACCTGGCTGAAAATGAAGCATCAGGACTATGTTCCATTGGCATCTCACAGGAGAATGTATGGTCTTGCCTTACTCACCTTCTGGAACCTCTTTCATTCCTCAGTTCATGCCTTGTTCGGTCTTCAAATAATTAGATACTTCTGCTTTCTAGGTATACTTTTAAAAATAGGAGAGAAAACTGAACAAAATACTAGAATCTAATGGCATATCTATCCCAAATACATCTGTGTATATTAGTTTACTAATCAAATCATTCATACAGTACATCCTGGTCAAGACATTTTACTAACACCTTTAAAAACATAATCTCACTTAATAATCTTAGCAAAAGTGAGACATCTTTATTTTCTCCTCTTATATATGGCAGAGCAAGTTTCAAACTGAAGTCTGTTTTCGTATCGTGTATGTTTGACCACTATATAACACTGCCTTTCATTACTGGCCTGTACTGCTAATTCTTCAAAGCAATGCTTTTACCAAGATAACTAGCTATCCCACTAGGATAGGTCCATCTCATTTATTATTGTTATTTATGTTATGACTACAGATTTAAAATTCAATGCACAAAGCTTGCAGTATCTACTACAGAGATTACTAATACTCTACAGAGCTTAGGGAAGAGGTTCTTTTTTCCTGGAGTTGTAACAAACACAAAAGTTTAGAGGAAACAAAATACAGTTGGTGACATCTTCTAGGATCTAAGTGATCCAATTCAAAGTATCAGAAGGCTGGCATTCCGAGAATAAACTTCTTCAAGAAGCTGAACAAGAACAACAATAACAGCCACACACACACACACACACACACACACACACACACACAGAGAATCATAGAATGAGCCCATTATTTACCCTATTTTGATCTTCATTACAGAAGTACATTTAAGGCAATATTAAAGCCAACTCTACTGAAATTTAAGTGGCATAGATTTGATTTTGTCTTGCAAAAAACTGTTAACCCTCCAATCATTAAATTAAAAAACAAATATTAATGACCCTGACCAACATTTTAGGAGAAAGTTTTAAAAGGACACAGCTGACAGAAACTTGAAAATTCAAAAGTAGTCCATGTATTTTGTGAAAGTCTCTTTAAAGAATAAAAGTAATCAAGTTGCTCAATCAGAATCATTTGGTTTTTAGTTAAAAATTAAAATGGTTGTTTATTTTTACATCCTCTTGTGTTTCATTGCCTCTTCCTGAGTATCAGCTTGGTGCTTAGCAACAGCCAGCCTTCCCATTTCCAGTGCTGCCCTTTTCTCTCTTAGGAAAATGAAAAATTAAAAGGTTATGTAGATTGTTACTGGAAATTACTTAATTGTAAAAATATAAATGGCCTAGAATGAGTCATTCATGAAGGTAAAGGGAAAAAATGTATTACAGAGAGGAAATCAGTAGTCTACTTCTCATCCAGTCCTTCCACTTTCTGAATCCAGCTCTAGTAGTGAGAACAGCTTTAGTATCTGTACAATGAACCTTGGTTTCTCAATGATTTTGTTTAAAGGGAGGAAGAAAAAAAGAGAAGGAGAAACCTGAATAAAATTTGATTAAATGGAGCACAAGTGGCAGGCACAACAGTAAAAGTAAACAAACAAACAAAAAACTCTAAAGATAACATTTATGTCCTTGGCAGATGAATCAACCAGTGTGGATACCAGTTTCCAATGAGAAAAGAAAATAAAGTTAATGAAACCTAAATTTAATGTAATTTCTAATGTAAATAATACCAAATGGCACTGCAATTATTTTAAATCTACCCTGTAAACTATAACATCCAGTAGGTAATTCTGGTCAGTGAGTACATGCTTGCATGACTTTTCATTTTTTAGAATAACTCCAAATTCTTTACCCTGATCTAAGAAGCCTTGAAACATTCTATCTTCTACTAGTCTTTCCATAGACATTTTTGGTCATATTCCTCTCTACATATGCTGCCCTTTTCAATTCTTTATCCTTGCCAAGTTCATGCCTAGCTTGAGACTTCTGCCATTCCTTTCTCTTAGTAACATTCTGCATCAAAGGTTATCAAGGCTGTCAGCCTCTTCCGTATCTTTAAGGTTTCACCTAAGGTGCACTCTGTTCCTTCCTGTAGAACCCATCTCTGTTCAGTTGTGTAAGACAGTTTTTCCTCTGTTAATAGCTATCATTTATTCTACATTTAATTTATTCTAAATTTCTTAAGCACAAATTGTAATTATCTCATTCATTTACTTATATATTATTTTCAACTACATCAGATTGTGAGCTACTTGAGGGCAGAAACCTTTTCCTTCTTATTCACCATACATCCCTGCAATGGTACCTTTAAAATGGTATCCATCTAATAATTATTCTGAGAATTATTGTACCATTCACTGATATGATACCTCCTTAAATTTAAGCAGAATGGTTGGCATACTGTATATTTAGTACATAGTTCAGGCTTTTTTATTTTGTTTTTGTGGTGTTGTAGAGAAAGCTATGACCTTGCACATGCTAATCAAGCACTCTAACACTGAATTTCATCCCCAGTTTGGTTTCTTAATGTAAATGAATGGGTGAGTCTAATTACCTCTAGTAACAGAAGTGCTAGTCTGAGTGATTTATTATTCTTTGTATTAGCTTCCTATTCCTTCAGTAACAAATTATTACAAATTTGGTGCTTTAAATCTACACAAATTTATTAGGTAGAATCTCAGAGGTCAGAACTGTATTAAGTCTCACTAAGATAAAATCAAGACGTCTGACAGGGTTACATTCCTTCAGAGAGCCATGGGGAAATTTGTTATCTTCCTTTTCCAGCCTCCAGAGGCTGCTTACATTCTTAGGATTGTGACCTCTTCTGTCTTCAAAGCCAGCTACTGCTAATTGAACCTTTCTCATGATACATCTCTGTGACAATAATTCTGTTTCCCTCGTCTGTCTTTAAGGAGCCTTATAATTTCATCAAATTCACCCAGACATTCAGGATAATTTCTTCACATCAAAATCTTTAAGTTAGTAGCATCTGAAAAGTGCTGTTTGTTGTGATGTAACATAACAGATACAAGGGTTCCAGGCACTAGGATAGACAGACCCCTTTGAGGAGGGACATTGTTCTGCATACCATATTGTCAGTTGGTATGATTCCAGACATGTACTGCCCATGTCTTGAGCAAGTCAATGGAAACCTTGGGGTAGTTAGTTTTTTAATTTCTGGAATAAAATACAATTAAAATACTTGAAACACACAATTTAAAGGAGAAAAAATTTAGCTCATCATTCTTGGAGTATTTAGTCTCTGGTAACTGACATTTAAGCAGAAGTGGCATGGAGGAAGAGTACAGGAGATGAAAGTTCTTCACCTCATGAAAGCCAAGGAATAGAAAAAGAGGGAAAGGTATGGGACTGGGAAGAACCCAGATGAATGAGTCTGCCTGGAGGATTCCAGACTTGCTATGCAGAGGTGGCTCAAAGGAACTCTGCTGAATTGCTCAGTGTGAAAAACTTCAGGCACACAGAATGGAGGTGCCCAGATGGAACTCAGGGGAACTAGTATACATAAAAATTTCCAATTTATGGCCTGTTTTGTTATATAATTATAGTTTTTACACCTACGGTCAAAAGTACAAAACCACTAGTTACCAAAGTTTATCAATCTCTAAAGTTTACTTGCTGATAACTGTTATTATTATTGCTAATTATACTACAGTAAGTAGGATACCATATTTGTCTTAACTACATGTTCTCCCCTGGACAGTAGTATTGGGTAGCATTGGGATAATAATCTTACCAAAGCCCTATACTAAAAGATAGATGACAGTGCCAAACAGAAACCGATATTCCACTCTCAATCAATAGAAAAGGCAAAATGTTGGGAAAGAAACAACCAAGAATCTCTGACACATAGAAGAGATTCCTGAAGAATAGACTCTTTGCAGAGAGGCTCTGATTGCAATGATGTAGCTACTCACTATCAAAATTTCACAAAAAATCATAGAAATCTAAATAAAGAGCTCTTTCTGAAATAGAAAATGAGAAGGAGTAAAATGCAATCTCAAGCCCCCATCCTACTCAAAACAAATCTAGGAGATACCAGCATAAAAGAAATTACAAGTCACCCATCTGAAATCTCTGAAATTATTTCAACAGAAATAAAGAAACTGCTCCAAGCCGGGCATGGTGGCACATGCCTATAATCCCAGCACTTAGAAGGATAAGGCAGGAGGATCAGTGTGAATTTGAGACTAGCTCAGGCTACAAAAGTGAGCTCAAGGCCACCCTGAACTGCACAGCAAGGCCTTGTCTCAAAAAGACAAAAATAAATGAATAAATTAAAAAAAAAACAACAACAACAAAGAGCTCCAAAGTGTATAGAGGAAATCAGATCCAAAATAGTTTCTCAGGTAAAAAAGAAATGATAATTATAATGAAAGAATCACTAAGCAAAGAAGACACTGATACAAAGAGAAGAGAAAAATGATGGAAACCCTGAAGAGAAGTATAGGAAAGAAACAGAACACATTATACAGATTCAAAGAAAGATCCAGGAAATCGAAAATCCCATTAAGGGATGAGAAGACCATTTGAAAGAAACTGAGGTAGACTTTTAGACCTTGAAGACATAGTTACAGTTAGCAACCATGAAAGGAAAGGTATCTTAAAAACAGGAAGGAATCGGAAAAAATCATTTAACCACTATAAGACAACACAAAGATGAACAACAGAAGACAAACAAGTACTACTGAAAAAGGAGCCAACACAAATGACATAAAAAATATTTGCAGAAGAGCAAAAAACTTGCCAAACATAGAGAAAGAATATGACATACAATTAAGTGAGGCATAGAGAACTCCAAATAGCATCAATCAAAATAAATCTATTCCCAGACATGTAATAATCATGATCCAAGAAACTCAGCACGAGAACAGCACATTAAAAGCTGCTAGAGACAAAACACAAACAAACAAGCAAAAAACCAGATCACACTTAAAGTGAAGCCCACAAAAATCACAGAAGATTTCTAAGCACAAACCATCAAGCCAAGAAGAGCATGGAGTAAAGTATCTCAAGTCTTACAATATGACAAATTCCAGCCCAGACTGATATAGCCTGCAAAACTCTCTTCCAAATTTAATGGAGAAGCAAAATACTTCCACGACCAAAAAAAAAAAAAAAAAAAAAAAACTAAAAATATTCATAACTACCAAGCTAATCATACAAAAGTACTAAAAACATTCTAGAAAGAGATAAAAAAAATAACCATAACTTCAAGAACAAGAACAGGAAGAATGACATGGATAAGCCAATACATATAAGCTCTAACCACCAATGTAAATTATCTGAATTCTCCAATTAAAAGAAATAAACTGGAAGACTGGAGAATTCATGAACAAAAACAAATTGCATAGAAAATACTTCAAAGAGTCAACAACTGGAACCTCATCTTACTGAGAAGTCTCTGCACATCCAAAGAAATCACAATCAGAGTGAAAAGACAATGAACAAATTGGGGAAAATCTTAAACAACAGTCATTCAGACACACAAATTCTATGTAGAACTTATAAAGAGCTAAAAAAATCAAGTTCCCAAAATTCAAAGACCCAGTCCAAAAATGGGGATGTGAGATGAATATGCACTTCTCAGAAGAAGAAATACAAATGTCAAATAAATACATGAAAACATGTTCCAAAATATTTGTTATTCTAGAAATACAAATTTAGAAGAAAACACTGAGATACCATCTCACTCCAGAAAGAATGGGTATCATAAAGAAATACGATAATCTAATATCAAATCTGGAGAGGCTGTGGGAAAAGAGGATGTTACTCCACTATTGGTGGAGTGTAAACTGGTACAACTACTATGGAAATCAGTGTGGAGACTCCTCAAAAAAAAGTAGGATTAGAGGCTCCAGTCAACCCTTTCTGGGTATTTTTCCAAAAGAACTTTTTCCAAAAGAACTGGGTATCTTTCCAAAAGAACTGAAAACATCATACCACAGTGATATATGTTCACCCATGTTTATAGCAGCACAATTTGACATAGTTAAGTCTTGGAAACCACCCAAAAGCCCATCACTTGAGAAATGGATTAAAAAAGATGTGATATTTTAATACAATAGAGTGTTACTCAGCTGTAAAGAAAGATTAATCTTAAGGCTTTTATAGGTAAGTGGATGCAACTAGAAGCTATATTCATAAGTGAAATAAATCAGACCCACATGCGTAAACATTGTATTGTCTCCCTAGTAAAAGAACCTTAAAGAATAAATAAAATCTGAAAAGTACAATAGATATAGGAGAACAGAAAGAAATTGAATATAAGGAATAAACTATTGAGATGGAGGAAAGGAGAAAATGTAGGAAAAAGAAGGAAGTGGAAAAATCATGTAAGTATATACTCAGGATAGTTGAGATAACTGTAGTACTAATTTCTATCAGTTTTGCTAGCAGTTAATGTTTAAAATTTTTACTTTGACCAATTTTATATGCCAATATCTATAATCTGAGCAAGTATACTGAAGACAGCAATGTGCAATATAACAGCTACAGTTGAATACCTTTTATCTTGTTTTTTAATATATATATATTGTCTTTATTATTTCTATACATTACTTAAAATAAATTAAAATATAAAAAAGTAAAAGGACAAGGAAAAAATTAAGGTTTACTGAGAGGAAAAATTAATGTTTAATTGTTTGATCAACCTGAATGTCTACATCTAAGCAATAAACTTGATGATAACAATATGTAATATCAGAGTTCGGCTTCGGCGCTCACTAGCGCCTCTTTGAGAGCGTGCTGGGAGTTCCCGGGTCTCCGGCCCCACGGGCCCCCCAGAGAGTTGCTCGCCGTGGCCGCTTCTTGGTGGGTGCCAAGGTCGCCCTACCCCCCGGCCTGTGCGGAGTGGACGCAGCGTCCCTAGAACCACTCGGCTGGGGTCCGGTCAAGTCTGGGCGGGTCGGAGTCCTGGCACGGAGGCGCGGACCTTGTGGGGCGAAAGTTTGAGTCAGGAAAACCGCCCCCACCCCGTCCTTGACAGGATTTTATGGAATCCCAAGATCACTTTGAAAATTACAGTAATTCTGAAACCAAGAGAAATAAATCGGGCTCTCGGCGTTCCCGTAACGTTGGCTTCTAGTGGATGCCTGAAGGCGATCAGAACCTGCGCGTGAGTGTGCCCTTGAGTTTTCAGGGAAGTATTTTCCTGAAAAGGAGAGGTTCAGAAGAGCCATTCTGTCAGAGAACAGTAAGATAATTCTGCATCTTGAAAGGAAGATGAAGTGAAAATCTCTGAAATAAATGGATCTCAGTTACTTTCAGTAAACCAAAGCGATTCAATGTCTCTTTTGGATTGTTTCTGCACTTTACGAACACAAGTTGAGTCACTCAAACCTGAGAAACAGTCTGAAACCAGTATTCATCAGTGCTTGGTTGGTGAGGCCACCCTTTCCTGGTCATGTCCATCTGGAGCCAGCGAGGTCCTATGTTCTACCGATGTTTCTAACTATGAACTGCAAGAGGAAATAGGAAGAGGTTTTGACAACCTGACTGCTGTCCATCTTGCATGGCATATTCCCACAGGAACACTGGTAACTATAAAAATTACTCATCTGGAGAACCTCACAGAAGAGCGTCTGAAAGCTTTACAGAGAGCAGTGATTCTATCCCACTTTTTCCGGCACCCCAACGTTACAACTTACTGGACAGTTTTCACTGTCGGCAGCTGGCTTTAGGTTATTTATCCATTTATGGCCTATGGTTCAGCAAGTGAGCTCTTGAGGACATACTTTCCTGAAGGAATGAGTGAAACTCTAATAAGAAACATTCTCTTTGGAGCTGTGCGAGGGCTGAGCTATCTGAAGCAAAATGACTACATTCATAGATGTTGTTACAGAAGCTGAAAGGTCCTCCCTATAGCCCAGGAGACCTCAGTATTGCTCCTCAGTCAGACTCCAGAATGAAGACTTCCTGCTCAGGTGTGGACTCTGGGATTGGAGGGAGTGTGTTGGTCTCCAGTGCAGCTCACACCATCAGCAGTGACCGACTACACACACCACCCTCAAAAACCTTTTCTCCAGCCTTCTTCAGCTTGGTACAGCTCTGTCTGCAGCAAGATCCTGAGAATAGACCATCTGCAAGCAGTTTATTGTCTCATATATTCTTCAAGCAGATGAGGGAAGAAAGCCAGGACTCCTTCTGCATTTGCCGCCTGCCTGTATGAAGCCATCAGGAGCACTGTCGTCGGTGTTCTGGACAGGGCCCGAGTGTGATTTTCCTGAGGAGCAAGGCCCAACCTGGGAATTCTAGGGCTGCCATATTATGTCATGTCCTATATACTTGATACTTCCTTCTCGCTACTTTTTCTCCTATGTTTCTAGGTATAAATGCCAGAATTGTACTTGAAAACAGTTGGTGCACTGGAGAAGCTGTCCTTTAAACCACTCTGCTCACAGAGGGACCGACCCATAGCCCTCTACTGGGACAGTGAGCTCTCGCAACTCCAGGGAAATGTCAGCAGTACCAGTCTAGTTATGGTTAATTGAGGTTCTTCAACCTTTTCCAAGCTGTGACTAGTTTTTTTTTTAGCATAATTTTTGAGCCATTTAATTTTTCGATGTTCTGCTGTTTTCTTGGAGTGAATGCTTTGTCCAGGAACAGTTCTTCCAAGGACGTTGTGGCCTTCCAGAGCCTCAGGCCTTTGTGATCAGCTGCTGTCAGGCCCGCAGGTGCCAAACCCCTTTGTGCAGAAAGGAAAATGTTTAGACTCCCATTTTCTGTTAATGTGGATGATAACATCAAA